>CAUYLG010031304.1:0-94795 GCA_963573385.1 Cacajao melanocephalus | reverse complement strand
CCAATGTTGTGGCCCCTCCACCCCCCCCTCCCAAAAAACACAAAAACTTAAAAAAAAAAAAAAAAAAAAAAAAAAAAAAAAAAAAAAAAAATAGGCAGTTTATTGGTGCAAACTGCTGGGCACCTGACAAGCATGACCCCCGGTGGCTGTGCCTGGAACCTTTCTATCCGTGCACACCCTGACCTGCCTAGCTGCTGCCGGGCTCACAGTGAAGGACCACTCATAGCGGCTGCTTCACCAGCTCTGACAATCTATCTTTCCTGCATCTCTGTGAAATGGGAGGGACTGCTGCCCACATTCTGCTGAGCGGGCAAGTGAAGGGACAGAGAATATAAGAGGCTTTCCCAAGGTCAGGGCTGAGGGAAGGGGCCAGGAAGGGAAAACAAGCCTCCCTCATCCCTCAGTGTTCCCCAGACAACAGCAGCTTTGTTCGGGAAAGAAGAGAAAATTCCTTTTGGAAACCCCTGCAGAGGGAGCCATGGGCAGTGGTCATCAGCGGGACCTGGCCGCATCCCTGAGGTCAGCTGCAAAAGCAACAGGCATTGAAGCCGAGGCATTTGTGGGAGCAGCTGTGCCTGTCTCGAGGGGGCCGGGTTCTGGGGAAGCCGAGGGGTCCTTACGCAGGACAGAGATGAAACTGGTCTTGTCAGCCAGGATCCACACCCCGAAGCCCAGGATCACTGCACCCAGGATCTGGAAGGAGAAAGGGACAGTTAATGGGAAGCCAAGAGCAGATGGGGTGACAGCCCTCCCCCTGCCAGCTGTCCCTGCAACCCAAGTCAGGATGGGGTAGGCAGGGCAGGGGGCAACAGAGGGCATCAGCTCCACCCTTCTCCAGCCCAGGGATATCCAGATGGCCTCAGGGATGTCCCACAGCCCAGCAAGCCAGACAGCAGGACCCCGGGCAGGGAGTCCCTCTTGCCCCCCATCTCGCCCCTCTACCATGTGTGACTCAACCGAGCCTCCTGGTGCAGCCTCCTGCCAGGGGCACCTTTCCTGCCGCATCTCCCAGCCCTTTTCTCAGCTCATCCTCTCCACCCACCCAGTTCAGGGCCCAGGAGCTTCCCAAACAAGACAGGCTCTGATGAAGACCCTCCGTCGTGGATTTGAACATCAAAGTCCAACTCATCCCCAGGTCTAAGCAATGGGGCCACCTGCCGCAGGAGCCTTCCCTGAGCCCCTCAGGCAGATTTAGGTACCCCCATTCTGTGACAACCACTTAACAGTCATTCCCACTGGGCCTAACTGCTGTGATGGTTTCTCTGGCTAAACTGTGAGCCCCCTGAGGGCGGGGCTGGTTGGAGGCGGCTCTGCATCCCCAGCGGCTCTGTAACACTGGGCGCTAAGTGGCTAGGGGAATGAATGAGCTCGTGAACCAAACTGCAAATGCAGCATTCGAAAGGAAAATAAAGGTTGGGCGAGGTGGCTCAAGCCTGTAATCCCAGCACTTTGGGAGGCCCAGGTAGGCAGATCACTTGAGCCCAGGAATTTGAGACCAGCCTGGCCAACACAGTGAGACCTCGACTCTACAAAAAATTTCAAAAATTAGCCAATGTGGTGGTGCATGCCTGTAGTCCCACCTACTGGGGAAGCTGAGGAGAGAGGATCACTTGATACCAGGGAAGTCAAGGCTGCAGTGAACTGTGTTTATGAGACTGCACTTCAGGCCTGAGTGACAGGGCAAGACCCCTGTCCCTACCCCACCAGAAAGAAAAAAAAAATGAATGAGGAGTTACAAATAAGGACCCCAAGCCCAGGGATTCCCTGCTTCTCTCTCATCTACCAGGGCTGAGCTCATCTTCCCAGGTGGTGTCGCAGATCCACCATCCCACAAAGCTGGCTAAGGTTGGGGAAGTGCCTGTCATCTGGGTAAAGACGCAAGTTCCCTTTGGAGGTGGGGGTGGCCCTGTGTCAGCCCACAAGGCTGGCCATTACCTGGAGTCTGGACTGGGCCCACCTGGTGGATGAGGCATCTTGAAACTCCCACCTGTATCACCAGCCCCAGGTTCCCACCTCAGCCATCATCCCATAATCTCAGGTCTGAGGTCAGCAGCTGCCATAGCGTCCTGAGTCTGGGGCTGGCCTGGGCCCAATGTCTCCATTAGCCTCGTTCTATCATTATCAAAGGCAAGAGCCCTGACTGGCCCAAGGCAGGAGGCACCTTGCCTCAGGGGTAACACAGGAGGGGACACTAAAAACTCAGGAATTAAAATAAATAATATTTTGCAGCAATACTTTAAAAAGAAAATTAATGGCCAGGTGCAGTGGCTCACTCCTGTAATCCCAACACTTTGGGAGGCCAAGGTGGGTGGATCACCTGAGGTCGGGAGTTCGAGACCAGCCTGGCCAACATGGTGAAACCCAGTCTCTACTAAAAATACAAAAAAATTAGCTGGGTGTGGTGGTGGGTGCCTATAATCCCAGATTCTCAGGAGGCTGAGGCAGGAGAATCACTTGAACTCAGGAAGCGGAGGTTGCAGTGAGCTGAGGTTGTGCACTCCAGCCTGGGCAACAAGAGTGAGACTTCGTCTCAAAAAAAAAAAAAAAAAAAATTAAGGCCCCAAATCCATGATAAATGAACTATTAAACTGTGAAATAAAATGTTGACAGCATGAGTATTATCGACAACTTCTTTTGTCCCAGGGCCCAGGTGGCTCAGTTGGGGGGGGGGCTGCCTCTCTCCTCTTACCCTTGAGCTTGCTTCCTTAAAGACCACTGTGGCTGATGGCTACAATGACAAAAGCACAGCGACCACCCCACATCTACCCCCCAGTGTCTCCCACCAGAATCATCACAGAGGTCCTATCTGTCCTCTCCTCCCTCCCAGTGAGATGGGCCTTGTAATTGTCCTTATTTTGTACACCCAGAGTTTTATAGGAGACCTTGATTTTATCCATTAGGAACTGGAACCCAAACAGTGGCAGGTACGCTGTAGGGATATTTGGGATCTGTCCTTGGCCTTCACCAAGAAAGTCAGTCTCTGGGGGCAGAAAGGCCCCTGAGACACTGGGGAGGAGAAGGGTCTGCTGGAAGGTGGGTCCACCTTCACCTGCACAGCTGGGGGAAAGTGGGGCTTTCCAGGACCTGGGAGTTTGGTTCCCCAAGACTCCTGCACCCCTTCCCAGACCGCCACCACCCCCGCAGGACAGCGAGGCAGAGGCCAGTGCCCAGGCCCACGTCTGCTCCCTCTGCACCTCAGACCCACATGGGCAGAGCCCCTGCTCCATTCCCTCCCACATTCACAGGATGGGACAGGAGGGAGGACAGCTCCCACCAAGAGGGAGTGGCAGGCAGGACAGAAAATCTCCTCTGGGCACACATAATCCCAAGTAGATCCAAACCCCACACTACTCAGCTGCCTCCTCAGCTCGCCAAGAGGAACCCAGACAGCAAAGTCCCCATGGCTACCCCTTCAGTCCCTCTGCAGGTTTGATGACCCCAGCCTGATGGTCAGGCGTGGCTGGACCAGCTACGGGGCCATGGCAGAGGCAGGAAGGAGGCTGGGCAGCCTACCAGAATGGGTAAGGCACCGTGGTACCCCCTTTTTCTCTGTGAACCAAGACTGGAGCTGCGGAGCAAGCCCCATGTTAATCACTCCGCAACCCTTCTCCAATCCCCAGATGGGACCCAGCCAGGAGCCAGGACCCTCAGGGCAGCGAGTGTCCCTCCCCAGCAGAGCGATAGCACCAGTGCCTCTGCATTTCTTTGGACCTGAGAAAAGTGGCCATTGGCTGGGGAGTCTGGAGTCCAGAGGGAGCACAGGCAAAGATGTACACGTGCACATGCGCGCAGGCACGAGGACACACGGCAGCCACGGGGGTTTTTCCAAACCACAAATCCAACCACCTGACTCCTCCCAATGTGCATAAATCAAAGAGGCAGGCCAGCTTGGTCTGTGCCTGGGGAGGTGCACTCTGCCTCAACCCCTTGACCCCCTCCCCAAAGCCACACCTAGAACCCCAGGAAACCTTTGCTGACCTCCCCGACCAGGCCAAGAGCCTCATCTGCTTTCCCAGGAGCCCATCTGTTCCTAGCACCCCAACAACCGCAATTTTCCATGCATGTGAGTAGTTATTTGATGGAGGCCCACTGCTCCCTAGGACACAAGCTCCGGATGTATAGCAATCAGGGAGGGCTCTTCCGCCCTGAACATCTGAAGATACTGAGTGTCAGATACACATTTGCTGAGGAGTAAACAAGCCTGCTGTGCCTCCCCCAGCCTTCCGCTTTCCCTCTCACCCTCCTGTCACACAGGCTCCCCGTCTCCCGCTCCAGCATTCTGATGGGTCCTCCTGGGCCCTGGCACATGGACAGTTAACACCGGACTCCTGCCAGCCCCCTGGAGGAGCCAAACGAAGGCCAAGCCTTGGCCAGAGAGCAGCTTTTTCCAGTCCCTGGTTCCACAGGGCAACCTGGGAGCAAGACAGAAAGGGGCACCCTGGCCAACGCCACCACCTACTACCTTTCTCTACTAGGATCTCCCCACCCCCTGACTGCATGGAGGAAAGTTTTCATAGCCCTGAAACTCAAGCTCCCTGTGACCTCCTAGGCTAGATCCCAGGCCCCTCCCTCTAGTCTGTAAAGCCCCCAGGGATAGAGCCATAGCGCTCCTCTCTCCCCCACCCCCCAGTCCTGGCCTGTTGGCCTTTATGCTGAGTCTCAGCCCAGACCACAAGTGCTTGCCAGGAAAGCTTGGCTTTGCCTGCATAGGCAGCTGTTTCCCAAAGTCCTAGGGCAGCCAGGAGAGACCTGACCGCCAAGCTGGGGAAGCCCAGCCCAGCCTGGGGTGGGTTCCAGGCCTGGCTGCCGTGAGCAAAGGAATAGAGCCACGGTGGGGCCTCATAGGGCCCTCCAGGAGGGATCCAGGGTGGACAAAAACAGCCCTGTGCCAGGGCTGCTTGTGTGGGCACATGCGTGTGTGCACACTTGTGTGTGGGTGCCAGGAACACACGTGTACATATCTGTGCCTTGGGTTAAAGTTAGGAAGGGGAACTGTAAAAGTTTTTTTGGTAGAGAAACAGGGTCTTGCTATGTTGCCTGAGCTGCTCTCGAACTCCTGGCCTCAAACGATCCTCCTGTAATCCCAAAGCACTGGGATTACAGGCATGAGCCGCCATATCTGGCCTGAAGGGGAATTTGGAATGATTCTTTTTTATTTCCCAAACTTCCCATGAACTATGTAACTTGTAATGTAAACCCCCTCTCCCCAAACAAGTAATTCATATGTACCATAGAAAATTTGGAAAATACAGAGATGCATAAAGAATAAAATCAAAGTTCCCAGGAATCCCAAAGTTAACATTCAGAGGGATTTTCTTTTCCTCTCAAAAATGCTCACGTTTTATGAATAGGTATGTTTAAAAATTTGGATCATAATAAACATCCTACTGTACAATCCTATTTTTTCTAACAGTATAGGGTAAACTATCAACACAGAGAAGCCAGCGCCCCCAACACTATTCCGGGGCTATGAAGGCCTTTCCAGGGCACTGCTACCCCCCACAACACACTCACACTCACACACACCCCACCATCCTGGCAACTCCAAGGCAAGAAGCATCCATGCCAGGCCAGAGAGGAAAACCAAGGCCCCAGGAAAACCAGCAGTCAATGTCCACAGAGCTGACATCTGGATGGCCGTGGCTTGGGGACCCAGTGAGGCCTGCTGGGGTGGGTCTGGGGAAGGATGTGTGTGCCCTTCACTGGCCCCCTCTTGCTCAGCCTGTGAGAGCTCAGGGAGATACCTCCCCACAACAGGGACGGGGTGTCATGGGGGCAACTGAGGCCTGGAACTGTCGCAGGTCACTTTTTGTAGATTAAACAGGGTCTTGCTATGTTGCCCAGGCTGTTCTCGAATTCCTGGCCTCAAACAATCCTCCTACAATCCCAAAGCACACGGGCAGGGTGGGGGCCAGGACAGGACTAGGGAGATGCTAAGAGGCTTCTTCCAGCAGCTCCTGCTGTGGAGTTAGGGGGATGCCCAGGGGCTCTCTTCGTCCTCCCCATATCCATTTACAGCCCTGGCCAGCCCAGGCTTCCAGTGCTCTGGGAGAGGGGAAGGCCGGGTCAGGATTCTACAGCTTTGTCAAAGGACAAACTGGGAATGCCAGGGAATCTCCTCGCTGCCCCCACCAGGTTCCATTGAGACAGTCCATCCTCAGTCCCCACCCACCAAACCTTCCCAATTCCCGGCCTGGTTGACGCTGAAAGGGCTCAGGCTGGGAAGCCCCAGGGAGGAGAATCTCTCGGGAGAATCTTCCCGAGGAGAATCTCTCGGGACAGTCAGGGTGGCATGGGACATACTTACAAAGAAGATCAAGTTGAAGAGGAAGAGAAAGTATTTGGTGACTTTGATACAGGCTGAGCCCATCCTGCCAGTCCTGGAACTCCCTGGGGGAAGAGAGAAGGCAGGCAGGCCAGTGAGGGGATCATCTCGGTTTGCCCTTGCAGCAGCCCCAGGAGGTGAGTTCTAACCCTGCCCCTGCCTTACAGGACGCAGAGGCCCAGAGAGGTTAGACAACTAGCCCAAAGCCACACAGCTAGGAAGTGAGGTCCCATGAGCAATCTCGTGTGCCAGGTACTTGATGCTTGGCAGTTAGGATCTGGGTCAGCCTCTGCACTGGAGCTGTGGCTTCCGGGAACAAAACAATAAAGGGAGACCCCCGTCCCTCACCTCCATGACCCAGGCTCTGAAACTTGCATGGATGGACTCTGGCTGAAGTCAGGAGGCCAGGAAGTTAGTGATGCATTGACAGAGACGCAGAGGTGAGACCTGAGCTGGTTCCACAGACGCCCTCCGGGACTAGGGGCTGGGAGCTGTGGGGGCTGCCAAGGTGAGAAGGGGAATTCTGGCTTCTCAGAAAATGGGTGGAGTGTCCCGGCTTCTTATTATAGAGGCAATAAACATGCATTGTAGAATGTCCAACAAATACAGAAAACCAGAAACCAAACAAAATGTATCACACTCCAGAGATTAAAAACTGTCATCATTTTAGTAGCTATAATTCGTATGGATGTGTGTTTGTGTGTGTGTATAACAAATGGTTCTAAACAAAATTGGGCTCATTCTGTATAGCATTTTGTAGTCTTTTTTTCATTCTACAATCTTCACTCTCTATGTGCTGATAAAATGCTCTTCTACAACATAGCTTCACATGTTACATAGGATTCCATCCTATTTGCCAGTACTTACTAACATTTGGGGGCTCACAGAGTCCCCCAGAAAATTCATGTGTAGTTAGCATTTGGTGACGATAATAATTTCTGGGAGTTCATGGGCCTCATGAAACCCATTCAGGAACCCCAGCGGCCCCAAGTTAAAGTCCTAGAGGTGCCATCCCATAAAGCATTTCACTGACACTCTTAAGATCGGATGCACAGGTTGTTTCCAAGTTTTCAGTCTCCCTGATGACACAAACGGTGCTTCTGAAATGACACAAATCCTGCTTGAGCACACTGTGTCCCTCCACTCCAGAAGACCCCAGGCGAGGGGAGGACCCCGGGAGGAAGAGGGAAGCTGGAAGCTGACTGCCTCACCCTGACTCTGAGGCCAGAAAATCCAGGAGTGCCAACCGCCAGCCTTCAGGCCCTGTGGGGCCAAGGGAGCCAGCACCACCGGGCAGCTGGGGCCTGGACAGCTGGCCTGGGACAGCTGCATGGGCAAAGCTGGGCTGGGGGGTGGCAGGGAAGGCACCAGGCCCGCTTGTGTTTCCCTGCCTTATGGAGGGGGAAGGGCAGGCCACAGAGCAAAGGGAAGGGAAAGCCCGAGGCATGGGCTTCTTGAAAGTCTGCAATTTCCCCGGCTACATGTAGGTTCCCTACTTTTCTTTCTTTCTTTTTTTTTTTTTTTGAGATGGAATCTTGCTCTGTCACCCAGGCTGGAGTGCAATGGCACAATCTCGGCTCACTGCAACCTCCGTCTCCCAGATTCAAGCTATTCCCCTGTCTCAGTCTCTCAAGTAGCTGGGATTACAGGTGCCCTCCACCACACCCGGCTAATTTTTGTATTTTTAGTAGAGACAGGGTTTCACCATGTTGGTCAGGTTGGCCTCGAACTCTTGACCTCAGGTGATCCACCCACCTCAGACTCCTAAAGTCCTGGGATTACAGGCAAGAGCCACCGTGCCCAGCCCCTACTCTTTTCTGGACATGTTAACAATCAACAATCTTCTATCCTCCTTGACAAGTGGGAGCTCAGCTTCCACTTTATATACATCCAGCGATTGGGAAGGTGGCTACTGAGGAGGGCTCATGACCTCCCAAGGGGTCCAGTCCAGTTTTCTTTCCCCTAACAGCTTTGTTAGAAGTTTTCTTTAACTGCCTTTCTAAAGGGCAGATTTGGGAGGTACCACGTGAAGCAAAGCTGCCCAAGTTAGGAAAAAGCCGCCTGGGTGGTAGTGAGCTCCCCGTCACAAGTGGCATGGAAGCGTCTAAAAAAACTACTCATGGGGGATTTAAGTGCTACATAGAGAGATGAGACAAAATGGCTCTTTCAGTCTTTGAGGCCGGGGGGCGTCTAAGGCATGGGTCTGAGAATTGCAGAGACGGCAGTGACTCAGGAGCCAGGGCGGTGCAGCCTGGGCAACTCTCCAAGGCCTTCTCCAGACCTAGAGAGGAGAAAACATGACTTCCCCGTACCCAGAAAGCCAGAGACCTTTGATGCCCAAACCCTGTCCTGGCCTAGGAATTCTCCTGGGGTCTGCAGTACATCAAGGATAGCTGTTGTTACTGCTCTCTCTCACCTCCCAGCACAGAGCCTGAAATACTGCAGGCACTTCCCAAACTTCAGGAATAAGACAGCAAGAAAAGAGAGATTCTCTCCCAAAGCGAGGTGGCGTCTGTTTTTCTTTCCTATCACAGATCTGCTGTGTTAGGGCCTGACCAGGTCTTCTCCCAGAAAACAACACAGGGCGTCCCCCAAGAGACCAACCCAGGCTCAGTGCCCAAGCAGTAACAGCTAAGCTACCCTTCACCAGAAGAATGTCCTCTAACTGCAGTCCAGAACTAACTGTGCATCTCAGCACCGGGGCCACTGGCATCCTTGTGAAATTGGAGAAGTGCAGAAAGAGCTCTTTGGCAACCCTGAGTCAGACGCACGGTGTTGCAGTCTCAGAAAGTCCAGGAAGGCGGTTTCTACACTTTCCAGCTCACACGTCCTCTGCTTAGCCTTGCAGGGGTGGGGGCATTCAGCAATGGATAGCTTTTAGAAAAGAGTAAGTAGAGGCTGGGCACAGTGGCTCATGCCTATAATCCAGCACTTTCGGAGGCCAAGGCTGGCAGATCACCTGAGGTCAGGAGTTCAAGACCAGCCTGGCCAACATGGTGAAACCCCATCTCTACTAAAAATATAAAAATTAGCTGGATGTGGTGGTGGGTGCCTGTAATCCCAGCTACTCGGGGGGCTGAGGCATAAGAATCATTGAACCCAGGAGGTGGAGGTTGCAGTGAGCCAAGATCGTTCCATTGCACTCCAGCCTGGGCAACAGAGCAAGACTCTGTCTCCAAAAAAAAAAAAAAGAGTAAGTATGGGGTCTGTGAGGGAGAAGGTGGCCACCAGGGAAGAGCAACCACTACAGGTGGCCATTTTCAGCCAGCATCCCCCTTCATCCTCACAACCGGCCCAGGAAGTGAGTATCCCTATCCGTGGTGGACCAGAGGCTCACACAAGTTCAGTAACGTGCCCAAGTCACACAGCTCATAAGCTGCAGTGGTTTCCGGAGCCCAAGATCTTTTTTCTATGAAGTGGTCCCTTCTGGGCAACAGCTGAGATCATAAAGGGATCTCTAGGGATGGCCAGGTTTCCTTTGTCCAATTAGGTGTGAGGATAAAAGGATTGCTCAGAGGAGCTCTGCTTGGAGGGCAAGGAGGAGGATGGGGACCTCGTCGCCAAGGCAGACGTGACTGGGCTGGTATTTCCTTGATATTCCAGACCCTGGGCAAGCTTGGCTGGTCCCTTGGTCACACACACAGATTGTGTCAGGCATTGAGCTAAGCTCTTCAGCCCTCTACGTGCAAACGGAGGCACTGAGGGGAGAAGGAGCCTGCCCAAGGTTACAAGTAGGAGGACCGGCAAGGTCAGGGCCCAGGCTGCCTGGCCCTTACACCACCCATGGGCTCCATCCCACACAGGAGGCAGCTGGGTGGGTCCAGACGCTGAAATGAGAGCCAGGCAGCCCAGCCAAGCGGGACAGACCCAGAGGGTACCTGGACATCACCCGAGGGAGAAGATGGTGCTGATACCTGGAACCTGGGTGGGTGGTTCCCAGGCAAGCTGGCCAAGATCCAGAAGACAAAGTCTTCCTGCCCTGCAGGTGTAGAGGTTTCTGCCTCACAGTGGCAGGGAGCGGGGGGTGAAGGACATTCTCCACACTCGGCAGGAGACGGACAGTCCCACACAGGCAAGGGAGTCAGCTCAGCCCGAGGCGGGGACACAACCAGGTCACCCAGGATGGGCTGTGGCATCAACTTCAAGGAATCCACAACCACCGCCGAGCTCCAAGGAGCCCCTGAGGTTGGATTCAGAGGGCCAGGGGTTATGCCCGGCTCTGCCCTCCCATGCCGAGAGCTGCGCCTCAGTCTGCCCTCCATGAGACAGAAATAAGGGTTGGTGTGGAGCCAGGGTTGTAAACTGCAGCCTACAGACCAACCCGGCCCCCTGCCTGTTTTTTATACAGCTTCTGAGCTAAGAACAGGTTTCATATTTTTCTAGAGTTAAAAGAAAAATTAAAAGATTCCTTAAGGCATGAAAATTACATGGAATCTCAATTTCTGCTTTCATAAATAAAGGTGTGTTGGCACACAGCCCTGCCTACTGGCCTAGCTGGCTCTTTACAGAAAAAGCCTGCTGGCCCCAGTTTATGAGATCAAATGGTGCACCCACAAGTGTCTGTAAGAGGCAGCAGGGGGTAGGATCACCCTCAGCGTGGGATCTTCGGGGAAAGAAAACAGCCAGCTGTGTGGCAGGCATTGATTGTGACTTAGAGAAGACACAGGATCCCCAGACAAGGGTTCAAATCCTGGTTCTGCCAATGTGTGGCCACAGAGGAAGGACTTCCGGGGCCTCATTCATCTCCCTGGGGAGTGGAACTCCCAACTGCAGCCCCGTCCTGAAGAGGGAGTGAGGTCAGCGCCTGGCACAGTCAGGACTTGGTGACCCGGAGCTGGGGCTGGCGTCTGTGTCATCATCATCAGTTGGCTCGGTACTTGAGGAAGAAGTGAGGGATGAGGATTTAATTTACAGTTGATATTAAGCCAAAAGAATGTCTTCCACTGTTACGCTTTCTCTGTACACTTTTGGTAAACATTGGAGAGTCTGCCCAAGCTTTTCTGTGTTAAAAACACTGACAACTAAAGGGAATAAGGTGTAAGCACACCTTATGGAAACTTCCAGAACAGTCACAGAAGGCCATGAGCAGCAGGATGGAGGTGCTGGTCTTCGTTGTTTTGAGATAGTCTCGCTCTTGCTCTGTCACGCAGGCTGGAGTACAGTGGCACAATCTTGGCTCACGGCAACCTCTGCCATCCAGGGTCAAGTGATTCTCCTGCTTCAGCCTCCCAAGTAGCTGGGATTACAGGCATGTGCCATCATGCCCGGCTATTTTTTGTATTTTTATTAAAGACGGGGTTTTGCCACGTTGGCCAGGCTGGTCTTGAACTCCCATCAGGTGATCCACCCACCTAGGCCTCCCAAAGTGCTGGGATTACAGGTGTGTGCCACCACCCCTGGTGAGGTGCTGATCTTATGTTATACTTTGCAGCAGGTAAAGTGGCCATTTCTGAGCAACTATAATTTTCATTGACCCAATATATCATTTTATGCCAAATCAGTTTGTATAATAAAATTATTATATTAATATTTTACCAACCTCTACTCATCAATTAACGCTCCCCTCAGAAATCACCACCTCCAGGAAACCTACTCCAGCCAGCCCTGTCATCGCTGCCTCTGCCACCCCTTGACCCCCAAGACACATGCTGGTTAGGGGCACTCCCCCTCTCCTTCCTTCCAGTGGCACTAGAGACTGGAGCAGCTCCCTGAACAGGCTCTGGCATCAGACTGCCTTGGGTTTGAATGCAGTTCTAATGCCTCCTAGCTGTGTGACCTTGGACAAGTGACTTAACCTCTCTGAGCCTCACTTTACTCATCTGTGAAATGACAAAGACAAAACCTATTTTTTAGGCCAGGTGCAGTGGCTCATGCCTGTAACCCCAGCACTTTGGGAGGCCAAGGCAGGTGGATCAGGAGGTCAGGAGTTCAAGACCAGCCTGGCCAGCATGGTGAAACCCCATCTCTCTACTAAAAATACAAAAATGAGTAGGGTGTGGTGGCCGGTGCCTGTAGTCCCAGTTACTCAGGAGGCTGAGGCAGAGGAATTGCTTAAACCCCAGAGGCAGAGGTGGCAGTGAGCCAGGATCACACCACTGCGCTCCAGCCTGGGGGACAGAGCAAGACTTCATCTCAAAAAAAAAAAAAAAAAAAAAAAAAAAGGGTAAAAAAACCCAAAACCCTATTTTGCAGATTTGTCCATACATTAAATTAGATCGTATGGGCAAAATGCCTGGCACACAGTGGACTGTGGATAAATGGCCGCTCCTATAATGCATGCTGTGCAGTCATTTGCAACTTATGTGTCCATTTCCCCCGAGGACTGTGATACCTTGAGGGGGGAAGACTATGTTATTTATGAGAACAAGGTAGACTCCCAACAAATGTTGCTGAATGAAAAACTGGCTAGATGCAGGGGTGGATGGGTAGGTAGGTGGACAGATGGATGGACAGACAGATGGAGGGACTGCCACGAAGAACACCAGGGCTTTCAAGTGCTCGGCCACCTGAAGGCAGTCTGAGATCCACTGTCCCTGAGTCCGCAGGGACTGGTATCAGGCCTCTTCAGTCCTTGCCTGCGGGGTGGGTGGGGGGTGGGTGAAGTGCTCAACTCTGGGCCAGCTCCGAATGCCAGGACCTGCTGCCAAGACTCCCTGGACACCAGCACTCCAGGACTCTAAATGTTCTAGGAGCTGGAGGAGGGGAATAAATGGTCCCTCCACCCCCCAGGTGGCTCAGACTGAACACCTGAGAGCCATGCTTGGGTCTCCACCTTCTTCGCCCCACAGCCCACGTGTGTCCCCTCCAATCCACCTCTTCTCTCGGCCCAGGACTCACCTTCCACGAAACCAGTGCAGTGGGGCCCACTTCTGCCCTCACCCACGCGTCGTCCACACGGCAGCAGGGAGGACTCTGAAAAACATGACCCGGATCTTGTCACTCCTTCCTGCAACTCTCCAAAGGTGATGAAGACATATTCACTATAAATCCAGGCTCCCTGTGTGGCCAGCGGGGCCCCACCTGGGTTGCCACTCCTCTGTCCTCTTCCCCGCCACAGGCTCACATGGCCTCTTTCCTGTTGACCTGGTATATCAGGCCCTTATACCCACCTGAGGGCCTTTGCAAAAGGGTTTCTCTGCCAGGATTACTCTTTTCCCGTATTCCCCTGCAGGCCTTGGCTCAGAAGGCTGACATCCCTCCTCCCAGAGGCCCTCCCTGAACGCCCAATCTATTCAGAAGGCCTCAATTCCAGCTGCTTGTGGCAATCAACAGAGGCCATGCCCAGGCCCCCCGCCCCAACCAAGTCATCAGGATGTCTAGGGGTAGGGCTGGGCTCCCCAGGAGACTCAAAGGAGCAGCCCGGGTTGTTACACAGCACCCTCACTGCAGTTAGCCTATTTGTTCACTAGTGTGTCTACATCTGCCACTAGAATATGGGCTCCTCAAGGGGAGGGGCTGCCCCTGTCCCACTCACCCTGTGTCCCACAGCCTAGAACAGTGCCTTGTGTATAAGCAGCTCTCAGGAAGCAGGAGAGAAAAGAGAGGTCTAGAGAGATCAGGAAAATTTCTTAGACCAGCATTGACCCTGCAGCTGGAGATTTCTGATCTTTAGAATGGTATCGCTGGATTGGGGTGGAGATGGGTTGCTTCCTCCTAAGGTAGGATTTTTTAAAATATATATATTTTTGAGACAGGATCTCACTCTGCTCTGCTGCCTAGGATGGAGTGCAACAGTGTAAACACAGCTCACTGCAGCCTCAACCTCCTGGGCTTAAGCGATCCTCATGCCTCAGTCTCCCATGGAGCTGGGACCACAGGTGTGTGCCATCATGCGTGGCTGATTATTTTGTAGAGATGGGGTCTCACCTTATTGTCCAGACCTGTCTCAAATGCCTGGGCTCAAGCAAGGATTTTAATCTCCTTTGGGTCAGAAAAGCTGATGAAAGCTGTGAACTCTCCCTAGAAAGACGCATGCAGATAGGCAGGCACGTGTTTCCTCCTTCCAATTTCAGGAGGTCACAGGCCCTGGAAAGCCCACGTGGGGGCCAAGGCTTTTTCTGCCCCCATCTCCTAAATGCCCTAGAGTGGCAGTACCCAGCCTTGGCTGCACACAGGAATTACCCCAGGAGTTCTAAAAGTTGTCAATGCCCAGCCCCCACTGCCAGAGACCCTGACAAGCTGTTCTGGGTGCAGCCTGGGCATCAGTTCTTCGGGGGGTTCCAGTGTGCTGAGATCTACTGCCATGTTGCCATCCCTCACACAGGCCAGCCCCTCTGCTCCTCTGTGCGGTGCAGGCAGGCCTGGGGTTTCTTGTGCCACAGCGCCTGGCCAGGGAGAATCTGCCTGGCACTCTGGCATCTGAGAAACAGTGTCACATGAAGCTCCCTGCACCATCTTCCAACTTTCACTGCCTCAAGGCTCCTTCCACTCCAGTCTGTTATCCCGGAGCAATATCACCATGCATGAGAAGACCTTTGAGATCACTGTGTTTTTCAGAGGAGCCAGAGAGAGCAAGCGGCAGCAGATGGCACAGCAAGCTCGGGCTAAGCATGAGGTGGAGAACTTCAGATTCCCAGAGTCCAGAGCACCTTTCTCTACCTGTGGCCCCACCCCTGCCCACTGGGGCTCCTACATAGGAGGGATAAGGAGCACTGGACTCGGAATCACACAGCCGGCCCTTGGCTTCAGCCCTGGCTCTGCCGGGTATCTGTCACATGACCTCAGGAAACCCTGCAGAGCTGCTCCCTTATGCACAGATGGGGATGCTAACCCTGCCCACCCATCACAGGCATGAAGGAGTCACCATCAGGCTAGCGCATAGTAGGGCGCCATCCATGATGGTGCCTGGCCCTCTCCTCCCACCCTCCCTGCCTAAAGATGCCACCTCCGCCACACCTTGCTACTGTGCCTCGGCTTTCCCACCTGTGAAATGAACTTAATGATGGGTTGTGGTCGGGCTTAAAGAGTTTATATCTATAAAGTGCCCGGCACCCAGTAAATGTCAGATAAATGTTACCAACTATGATGATGCTGATTATCTGGAAAAGTTGTTCCTTTCTTAACCAACAGTCTGCAGCCCTCCGAGGCCTGATCCAGCCTCCAGCAATGTCCCTACCCTGGAGAGGCTCTGTGCCAGCAGATGACCACTGCTGCTCCTGGGTGAGGGGCTGGGGGACAAGCAGGACCAGGCTGGGCCGCCTAAGGAAGGAGGAGCCTCTGCCCCCAGCCTCCAGGCTGTGCCACCAGGAACTGCCTGCAACTCAGAGGTCCAGCCAGTTTGGTGAGTTGGGCATCCGATCCCATGGGAGCTCAGTCTGCCCAGTCGAGCAGAATGGAGTGAAAAGTCCCGACCTGGCTGTTGTGCCCTGGATGCCAGCCCATCCACAGGCACCCCACCTGCAAGCTGGTTCTTTGGCCATCAGCTCTCTGGTCCTCTGGACTTTGTCCTGATTGCCCACGGGAAGAGGCTGGGCACAGAGGGCTGTGTTTGTTTTCATGTTTGACAGGTGATGTGTTTCCTGAAACTCTGCTGACATCAGGACCTGGCTTTTTGACCTCCCACTCTCTTACTTTTTGATCTCTAGTCTTACTTTTATTGTTAATATTAACCCCCACCCACCAGAAAAAAAACAGCTGCTACTCTGGGTGACAGGAGAAGAGTGAGCTTGAAGCAGATTGAGGGCCTCAGGTTTCCTTTAAGACTTCGGCTTCGGCCAGGCACAGTGGCTCACACCTGTAATCCCAGTACTTTGGGAGGCCAAGGCAGGAGGATCACCTAAGGTCAGGAGTTTGAGACCAGCCTGGCCAACATGGTGAAACCCCATCTCTACTAAAAATACAAAAAATTAGCTGGCATGGTGGCATGCACCTGTAATCCCAGCTCCTCAGGAGGCTGAGGCAGGAGAATTGCTTGAACCCAGGAGCCGGAGGTTGCAGTGAGCCAAGATCACGCCACTGCACTCCAGCCTGGGCAATAAGAGTGAGACTCTGTCTCAAATAAACAAACAAAAGCATAGGCTTCAATCCCAGCTCTGCTGCCTCCTAACTGTGTGAGCTTGAGCAAGTGGGTTACTAAACCCCTCTGAGCCCCACATTCCCATCTCTAACACTAAGGTGCTGGTGCGATCCCCATGTCTCGGGATTGCTGGAGGAGTTGGAAATGATATGGAAGGAGCTTTGGGGTCACTCTCAGCTCCTCACCACATGGTGAGCAGATCCTGGCATTACCACCACCACCGAGGCTGGAAGAAACACATCCAAGTCAGACCTTCCCAGGAATCACAGGATTTCAGAGCTCAAAGCGCCTTCCTGTTTGTCTCACAGATTAAGGAAGAGCCCCCGTCACATGATCCCATGAACCAGTGAGACAGGCTCCCTCTCTCCTGAGATGGCTGGGATTGACCCCAGAGCTGGGACTGACACCTGCCATTTGGGGAAAGGAGGCCAGGGGGACAAGAGAAAGGCAGGCCAGCAGCTCTCGTGTCTTATGCCATTACCCACTGTATCCCATGTAACCTCCGTAGCATCCCCCATTATTATCAAACGAGAGATTATTATCCCCATTTAACAGATGGAAGGACTGAGACTCAGAGCTTCAGTGACTTGCGTAAGGCCACACAAGTGACTAAGCCATGATTAAAATTCAGGTCTGACTTTAAAGCTGCTTCATCCTCACCTGCTGCCTGAATGAACAAGGTAAACGGCAGAGCCTGCCCCACCCCCACTTCCACACCTCTGCCTTCTGCCTGATCCCCACACCCTACCCCAGCTCCCTGAGGTCTGACTCTCAGCTTCCTATCAGGAAGGAAAAGAGCAGCTCCACCAATCCTGACCGGGACATTCCTTCAGTTTGGCTGATGAGGCTGACAGATGTGGCCCTTCTCAGGAGGTTTTGCTTTGAAACCCCGGCAATGAGACTGGAGGGCCTTCGGGTGAAGAAGGGGGCCGCTCTGACATGAGGGTGCAGAGTGGAAAGCAGCAGACACCTGGAGCCCTCCAGCATTCCCACCTGGACCCCATGCAGACAAAGAGTCAAGTTGAGGCTGAGCCATAGCCTCTGACCTCTTGCTCTCCATGGCTCCCTTGCTTGACTGTTTTTGGCTTCTTAACTGGCTGCTTGGGCCACAGACAGTCCCCATTCCCTCCCAGTGTGAGGTGCCAAGACTCACACACTCAGATTCACAGTGCCAGAATGGCCTTTGACATCACCAGCTCAGCCCCCACTTCTCAGATGAAGAGACTGATGTCCAGAGAAGACAACGAACCCCCACCCCCAGCCCTTCTGGGGAATGTGTATGTTCAGCGTGTAGGTTGGGGGATAGGGAAGGGATTGGTTAGGGCAGTCAGTGTTTCATGATACACATTGAGAAGTGTACCTGTTTGTTCAGTGCACTGGGACAGACAGATAGAACTACATCTGGCTTGAGGTTACTAGCCTAGGGCCCTGTTCTCAAGGGCTGCAGAGATAACCATCTCAATAGCTCATTGATCGGAAAGCTGTAACCTAGAGGGATATTTAGGAGCTAAAGAGAGGCTGCAAGAAGCCCCAGATTCCAGAGGCCCTGACAACAGGATCCAGATTCCCAGGTGGGCTCTTGGGGATCAGCCACCTTTTGAGGCCCTCTCTGCAGTGCCGCAACTGGAGGCAGAATAAGGAAGCAGATCATAGTATGGGCCCTGAGAGAGACCTAAATTCCAAATCTCATTTTCAGCATCCACATGACCTCTGCAAGCTGCCCAGCTACACTGAGCCTCGGTGTTCTCATCCATAAAATGGGCTATCCAGGACCCTCTAAGAGGAAGCCAGAATCCCAAAGATATAAGCAGGATCCCAAAGTGTGTCAAACTCAAAGATATAAGCACAACAGAGGCAGAGGATTCTGAGAGGAGGTCCCGTTAGGCCCCACAGCAAAAAAGCCACACAAAGATTGTCCCTGGAGGCATGGGATGGACACAGGTTTCATGCAGACTGCCCCATGGAGGTCACCACCACCCAAGAACTTGAAATGAGGTTGGGCAGAGGGAAGACCGAGGAGCAAAAGGAACATTCATGAAAGCGTCCTTAATGGGAGTGTTGCTTCACTGATGTTATCTCATTCAGCCCCCAAACCCCAGGCAGTATCACTGGCATTCAGGAGGGTGGTGGACTGGCCCTGGTCACACAGGCGACAGTGGTGCAGCTGAGCTCTGCCCTCGAGACTCTCTGACTCTGTAGTTCAATCTCCTACTGACTTTGTGACATTGCTTCCCACCACCAATCCCACCACCAAGGCAATTTCAAGGCAGGGAGGGTAGTCACTGCAGCGAGGTGTTAAAGGGCAAAGCCCTGGTCCCAGGACTATGAAATCAGAACATCCGGGGATAGGGCCAGGCACCTGCAGGTTTAGCAAACGCACAGTATTTCAGAATTCTCTCCCTCCACCAGCCAGCCACGAAGGAGGTGGACACAGAGGGCTGAGCTGAAACAGCAGGAAAGGAAGCCAGACCTAGCCCTTAGAGGGGACCTCAGAGGGAACCGCACACTCTCCTCTTAGAATAAACAGCTCATGATCCAGAGGGCCTGAGGGGCTGTCCTCCCAGGGGGCTCCCAAGTGGCCCTTCTGTGCTCAGTTTCCATCCTGAGTCACCATCCACTGCAGTTCACCAAATCCCCACTCCAGGCTGGCCCAGAGCTGGAGTGAAACAGGAAACAGGTGACTCCAACCCATCCCTGCCCTCAGGGAGCACGATCTGGAGAGGCAGAGACAGGAAAGTGAGCAATTATGCACCAGCATAGTCACAAAGCAGCCTGCTGACTCCACCTCCCTCCAAAGGACAAGTGGGGCTCTCTAGAACAGACTTAAGTGTTTAAAAGTGACAAAAGCGGACACATTTGCATGATTACTAGCTAGAGATTGTGGCAAGCGCTTCACGTGGCCCAGTTTATTCCTGCAGTCACCCAATGAGGTAAGCAGTGAGTATCACCCCATTGTACAGCTGCAGAAACAGACTCAGGGTGGTCAAGGGCCTTGCCCAAGGTCACCTTGCTGGTAGAGCAGAGAGTTGAACCCTCACAGTCTGACCCTCCCAGAGCCCCTGAGCTTTAGTGTCACACCATGCTGCCTCTGCAGAAACAAAGCTGTAAATGACAGGTAACGAAAATTACCCACCAAGGCCCGGTCTAGCTTAATTGGGTTTTACTGCCCAGCTTCTGAACCCAACCAACCAAAGACACTCTGGGGGAACCCAACCATGAAGACACTCTGGGGTGACACTAGGCACCAGTGACCAGCTTGCACACCGATCCCAGAGCCTAGACAGCTAACAAAAGGGTGTGGGCTCTGAGCAGGGTGATTAGAGAGGGAGGGGGACTCTAATCAGGGACCTCACATGGCAGCAGGCAAGCCCCTTGCCACATCATACCCTCCCCAGGCACTGAGCTCCGGAAGGGGGAGACAGGACTGCTGAAATGCCACCTCCTCAAGGCAGCCTTTCCAAAACATTGTCCGGCACAGACCCTCAGCAGCACCATACGGCGGCCCTAATTATCTCATCATGGGCATTTAGGATGGACATCTGACAGACGTGGCTCAAACCCTAGTTCTGTTTACCCTTTCTTTTCTGTTTATTGAGACAGAGTCTCGCTCTGTCACCCAGGCTGGAGTACAATAGCATGATCTCGGCTCACTGCAACCTCTGTCTCCCAGGTTCAAGCGATTCTCCTGCCTCAGCCTCCTGTGTAGCTGGGATTACAGGCACCCACCACCACATCTGGCTAATTTTTGTATTTTTAGTAGAGACGGGATTTTACCATGCTGGCAAGGCTGGTCTCGAACTCCTGACCTCAAGTGATCCACCCACCTCAGCCTCGCAAAGTGCTGGAATGACAGGCATGAACCACCGTGCCTGGCCTGTCTACCCTTTCCTAACTGTCATTTAACTTTTCCAAGCCTCAGTTACTTCATTTGTCCAATAGGCTAATCCTTCCTGCCTCCCACAGCTATAGTTCTGAGCACTCTGTAGGGCTTTAGGAGTATTTGATGGGCAGAGAGAGGAGTACATAAGACACAGTGAAGGCAAAGTGCTGCATGTAGGTACAGGGACTCTGTCTCCATAGATCCTTGGGTGAAAATGCAGAGAGATGAGGCTAGGGTAGGAGGGTAGAGGGAGGTCTCTAACGCCAAGAACTTGGGAGTGGGCGTCTTCCTGGCTGAGACCTGGCTGGAGGCAGCTCAGCCCAGGTGAGAAGGAGAGGGCAGGTCAGGGCTCTGTGCGGCCTCAGCCTTCTTTCAACTTCTTCTCCCTCACCTGTCTCTTCCCTTCTATAGGGGTCCTTATCTCTGTCTGCGGCTCCCTGGGCCATCCCCTCTTCCTTGTTGCTCCCCATCTCTGTGATCACCTAAGTCTCTCTCTTTAACATCCTGAGAGCCTTAGAACACCCAGAGTGTCCAGGACAACCTCACCCAGCCCACAGGCCCCTGTCTCTAGCTTACCCAGCCCTCCGCATGATGGGAGCCCAACTCCTGCAAGGAGTGGTGTGAGAGACCCACGTCCGCGCTCCACTGCGGAGATCAGGGCCCGCCAAGGCAGGAATAAAGAGGCTGTGCTTCCCACAGAGGGCCCCTGGTTCCTGGGCAGGGAAGCAGCCATTTAACCAGCCCAGACACTTGGCAGCTCTGGCAGGAACGCTAGTAACGAAAGGAAACTGGCACAGGCCTGCCAGGAGCCCTGGGCCTCTCCTCTGTGATTGCTGAGGGGCCTGGACAGAGGAAGGTACAGAGCGGAGAGTGAGAGAGGCAGGGACAGAGAGAATAAAAAGAGAGAGACAGACTCCAGGGTGAAGGGAGCCTCTGGTCCCCGGGAGCACCAACCCACAGACCCTCAGGCCCTGTCAGATTTCACCAGGAAGTCCAGGGGAGCCTGTGGTGAGGCTGGTCCGGGAGTGCAGGCACTGCTGACCCAGGAGGATCCCACCCCCCGCCCCCGGGCCAGCCCAGCTCCCCAGCTACCGCTCAGGGCCACCCCAGAGGCTGCCCTGCACGATCTGTCTCCCCCTGTCTTGGAGCCAAGAGTCCTGCCTCCCCTGTGGCTTCCCAAGGCATGGGCTCCCCTTCTGGCCTCACCCACCCTGCCCTCTCTCTACCTCCCGTTAGCAATGGCCCTTCCCAGCACATTTTTCTCTGCCTCGGCCTCCCCCAGATTCTAGGAGCTGCAGTGCTGTGCCCTGGAAAAAAACCCTATCCCCCACCAAATGTGATTCCTGAGTAGGCTGTTGGCCAGGCCTTTATAACAAGAAAGGGCCTGCAGTGCTCTGAGCCAGCCACTCCGAGTCCCCCAAGGAAGCTAAGGCAGACAGAAGGGATCTGACTTCAGCTCACAGCAGCTAAGACAAAATGAACATCCGGGTCCTGAGCAGTCCCATCCAATCCCCTCCACTAGAGCAACTCGGGGCCATGGGGAGGAAGAGAGAAGGGGGAAAAGCCCAGCCAACTGTAGGCTGTAATCAATCACTCCCCTTCCCAAACCTCGAACTCCTGACCTCAAGTGATCCACCCGCCTCAGCCTCCCAAAGGGCTGGAATGAGCTCAGAGGGAGGCTGCCTCCTTCCCTGGGCGACCCAGCATACCAGGCCCTGCATCAAGAGCATACGGGCCTGGTGAGCCTCCAGGTGTTCAGGGGAAAGGGGACTATTTGTTCCTCAGTAGGAAAATTGAAAAGGGTAAACCAAGCCTGGCCTGTCTACCCTCTCCTAACTGTCGTCTAACTTTTCCGAGCCTCCGTTCCTTCATCTGTCCAATGGGCTAATCCTTCCTGCCTCCCACAGCTATAGTTCTGAGTACTCTGTAGGGCTTTAGGAGTATTTGATGGGCAGAGAGAGGAGTACATAAAACAGAGTGAGGGCAAAGTGCCAGCTCCTCATTCAGAGTGGAGGAAATCTGGGACCCCCCTCCAGTCCTGGACCTAGCCCTCAGCTGCCAGCCCCTCCTCTTCTCAGGGGCCAACCAACTTTCCATTGCTGGTAGATTTAGCCAAGAATCTGGCACCTGCCAAGAGCTGAGGCAGACAGAGAAGGTAGTGAGTCCAGCTGTGGGCCTTGGGTGAGTTCTTCTCTCTGGGTAGTAATAGTTCATTCCTGTCCTAGAGGGAGGTGTGTGGTTTGAGGAGTAAAATGCTCTAGCACAATAAAAGGGAAGTATGGTGATCATTATCGCCGTGAGAAGGTCCTGGGCCACACGGAGCTAGAAGGGGGGTGTATGGATGTACAGACAGAGCTGAGAAGGAAAGGTGCTAGGTGCTATAGGAAGAAGTCTGTCCCCAGGGGGCCAGGCATGGGACATGTGGTGACACCACTGTGGTCTCAGAACCAGGCAGGGCCTTACACCTGGGCTGGCTCCCTGGCTGTCTTCCTACAGGAAGACAGGAGCTCAGAGAGAGGCTGCCTGCTTCCCTGGGCGACCCAGCATACCAAGCCCTGCATCAAGAACATATGGGCCTGGTGAGCCTCCGGGTGTCCAGAGGAAAGGGGACTATTTGTTCCTTAGCAGGAAAATTGAGATGTAAATAAGCAGCCACTGGCCTGACCCAGGCCTCCTGGGAGGCAGCCCTCAGGTCGCCTGGGCCCCATCCCCTGGTCTCCTGTTTGCTGATCATGTGTGATCCTGAGAACACAGGAGACAGAGTATCTCTTTCTACAGATCTGGAAATTGAGGCTCGGGTGCGGGATTAGTCACGTACCCAGGGAGGGTCACAACTTGGAACTGGCAGAGTCTGATTAAATCAGCCTGATTCTGTTCCTGTGCCCATTATCAGCCCAGGGCACCCTCTACCTAGAGCAGATATAGTTCAGGCCTTAGGCCAAGGCCCGGCCGGGTGCCCCACTCAATGGGGTTGGGGTGGGTGGAGGCAGAACATAGCCTGACCCCACCGCAGGGAAGATGAGGGACTGGCATTTCCTGAGCGCCACCAACCCCCCAGACGCCAGTGCACTTTATCTCGTGCAAGTGTCAGAAGCTGTCAACGAGGAAAGTAGCTTTCTTACTTTTCAACGAAGGAAACCAGGGTTCAAAGAAGATGAGAGTGACTTGCTGAAAGTCACAAGCCTGAGAGTTACAGGTCTGAGGCTAACCCTTCCCTACCATGCACAGACTCTGCTGCACACCCTGCCAGACCCCGCAGGGGATTGGACCCACACCAGCCACAGGCCCCACTCTCACGCCTCACTGGGGAGTTAACCAACCTGGTCAGCCAGTTCACCCACTGCACAGAACCCGAGAGAGTTGAGTTGGCTTGGCCAGAGGAGCCAGTCTTCCCCGAGGGAAGAAGGTGGCTGGAGCCAGGTGTGGAAGAATGAGGAAGACTCAGGAGGAAGTGACGGCATTCAGGTGAAACTGCAGGGCCCAGGCACCTGTGTGTGAGAGTCTGGAAAATTCTGCGTGATATATTTTAGAGGACAAGCACAGTTCCCAGGAGAAGCAAGCAGCTGAGCTGGGAGGAAAACTTAAGCTGAACGCCTCCTTCCCCACAGCACCAAGGGCCTCACATGCAAGGCCTGGGCAGGAGTCAGAAACACAGACAGCCCGGACCACCCTAGCTTGCCTCCCCATGGGTTCTCAGCTGACAGCAAAAATCCCAGGCCAGCTCCTCCTGGGATTCTGGGTCCCTTGCACCCAGGACCCACCAGCCCAACTAAGAGTCCTGGGATCCTTCATCCTGAGGCTGAGAATAGAGAGAAAGAGTTCTCCCTTCTTAGGGTTTGGGCTCAAGACAGGCAGCAAAGACAATCCAGGTTCCAGTCCCAGCCCCCATACCATCCCCCCACCACCCGAGGGATCCTGGGCAACTCACTGCCCTGTCACCCTCATCCTCTGTGAAACAGGCTTAGCAATAACACCTGCCATATTTCACAGGGTGTTGGAAGGCTTGAGGGAACAGGAATAAGTACGTGAGAAAATGTCCACTGCCAAGAGCTATAAAGCATAAGGGATCATTATGAGAAAGGAGGACCCAGATGCCCCAAGCGAGGTGGTGACTTGCCCCTGGGCCACACAGCCAGGCAGCAGCAGAGCAGGATTTGAGAGGGGTCTCCAGTGACCAACCAGTGCCCTCCCACTACAAGATCCTGAATCCCAAGAAAGCTGAGACCCTCAGGCTGACCCTCTCTGTGTGGAAGGCAGGTGGAGCAGAGGTTGCCTCCTCCACATCCCGGCTCCCTCCAGAACAGGACCTGCTGCCATCCCAGACCAGACCCCAGCCTTGAGTTTGAAATCAAAAGCTCAGCTCTTCCCCTCTCAGTTCTGTGACCTTGGGCAAGTTGTTTCACCTCCTGGACCCTCAGTTTCCTCATCTGTATAATGAGACATGATGATAACCCCTACCCGGGATGGCTGACCTGACATCATGGCTGCAAAGTGCCCAGGAAAGGCCTGGCACACATCAGATGCTTTTTTTTTTTTTTAAGATGGAGTTTCACTCTGTTCCTGAGACTGGAGTGCAGTGGCATGATCTCGGCTCACTGCAACCTTCACCTCCCGGGTTCAAGTGATTTTCCTACTTCAGCCTACCAAGTAGCTGGGATTACGGGTATGTGCCACCACGCCTGGCTAATTTTGTATTTTTAGTAGAGATGGGCTTTCTCCATGTTGGTCAGGCTGGTCTCAAACTCTCGACTTCAGGTGATCTGCCCACCTCTGCCTCCCAAAGTGCTGGGATTACAGGCGTGAGCCACCGCGCCCAGCCAGCTGAGGCTTCTCTCTTCTCCCTCTGTTGTGCCTGCCAGGCAAAGCCCAGGCTTGACAGGAGAGAGTTCCTGGCTTCCCGGAAAACCTGCCAGAACAATAACTGGGAACATAAACTGCTGGAGAACACTAGACCTTGGAAGAAGATCATGTTACTGAAGAGTTAGTCAGGGGATAAGAAGTGGAGCAAGATCCCAGCTCAGAGATGACCTCACTGGTCATCACTTGGGGCCCCTCATCCCAAGTCCCTCACTTGGGGCTGATGCAGTGGTCAGGCAAGGCCTCTCTGCTTCCACACCAGACTTGCACTGGAAAAGTCGAGGTGGGAAGCGTGACGGGGCCAGGGTTCCAGTACTAGCACTCCTACTTTTGACATCCTTAGACACATCGGGTCACCTGTCAGAGACTCAATTTTCCTTTCTGTAAAGTAAGGATGCTGATAATCCTATTGTCCTCTTGCACAGAAAGTTCTCAATATATACAAAGGATACCTGGGAGGAGAGGAAGGTGAGTTCAGGCCTCACAAGATGAGCCTTTATGCAACAGGACAAGGTTCCTACTGTCAGCAGCATCAGGAGCTGAAACTCACCGCAGAACCCCACCCCGTCCCATCCCACTACTTTACTGGTACCCACAGTGTGGTCCAGCGCCAGCAGCTACAGTGTCCCCTGGGAACATGTTAGCAAGGCACATTCTCAAGAAGAACCCCAGACCCACAGAATCAGAAACCTAGGTGTGGGACAAAGCAATCTGCTTTCACCAACTGTCCAAGGGACTGATGCTTGTCAGAGTTTGAGAACCCCTTCACCACCCACCACCCACTCTGAAGAAACTTTCCCCTGCTGACTCATCTTCCCACCTCCTCCTTTCCAGGAGAGTCACTGAGGAGAGAGGTCATTAAATAGTAAAGAGAGCCCATGATTAGTTAATGACACCACAGACTCCCAGAGAGGAGAGGGTCAAAAGTCAGACTGTAATTGAAGAGAAAACACTCCTCTATATCTATCTGTCTTTCTCCATCTCCTTCTCTGTCACAGATACACAAACCTTAAAAGCCTGCTCCTTGTCCTGTGGGTGGGTCCACTAGCACCAGGGACAGACAGAATGCTCCCCCACCAGTGGGGCTGAAGCTAAATCGGGAGACTTGTTATGGTGGGAGATTCTGGTCCTCTGACCTCGAGTTTAAAAACCACCTGAGTTGGAAAGCCACTTCTAGGAATTCATTCCATGGAGCTCATTAGAGTTGAGCACAAAAATACACGTAGGGACAAGGCGATCACCACGTGGATGCTAATGAGAAATTCACAAGGCCTAAATGTGCAATGGGTGAGGAACACTTAACCAGGTCACAGCAATACCACAGAGCTGGGAAATGCGCTGGAGAAGAACGCTCAATCACATGGGAAAACCCTCCCAGCACGGTGTTCAGCCAAAAGTGGCAACGCAGGAAGTGGTTTGTGTGGTATAATCCCAATCTTGTATGTGTGTGCTTTAAAAAAAAAAAAAAAAAAAAAGCCAAAACACCAAACCGTTCACAGCCGTTATCTCTGAGCTGTTATTTCCTCCTGCAGGTCTGTTCTTTAACCCCTGGATTTTTCCACACACACACACACACACACACACACACGCAAAACCCCTCTTTCTTCAATAATCAGAAAGTTTGTGGGGCTTTTTGGGGCAGCCATTTGGGTTAGATAGAAAGTTTTTAAAGGAAAATATCTCCTTCCTATGTCAGAATCACCGGCCTGGGGTCTTCCGCTCTAAGATTTGGTCTCATCAGGGAGTTTCCACATTGTGTGTAATTCCAACAAGCAAAATCAGGATCAACATGGGGAATCCAAGAGAGGGTGGGTTTGCTCAGATTCTATCTCACGTTTTCTAAGAGTCCGTTCTTTCCAGAAATAAAAGATCATGAGCTCTCCAAGCCTTGAGGTGTGTGAACAAAGGCTGGATGCCGTCCATGGGATCAGACTGGGCAGGCAGGTTGATTGGATGAACCACAGAGCTGCTCGAAGCACCAAGATCCTGTGACTCCAGGCGTAAGCCCCCAACATTACGCCAAAAGCACCCAGGTCAAGGATGGGCTCAGATAGTCTGGGGATCAAGACTACAGAGACCTAAGACCTCTAGCTGACACCCCTAGCAGAGCGCCAAGCAACCCTGGAAAGCTCCTTCACTCCAGATCCGGGACCTGAGCCTTCGGAGACAAAGACTCCCTGCCATTTCCCCTGAAGTAATGACAGCAGCAGCCTTTGTTTATCATCACCACCCTTATCCTCTGACTTCACTGAAGGTGCACTCTTCCCTGGGCCTGCCACTAACCATTTTACCAGCATTATCTCATTTAATCCTCATAAAAACCAAGGCTCTAAGAGGCCAAGAAACTTGCCCAGAGGTGAGCAGATACTGTGCCCATAGCTAGGTCTGACTGACATCAATGCCTGAGAAGCTAGAAGAACCTCAAGCTGCAGGCGCAGCCCCAGTGGTTCTCTGGCTGCATGCAACTTACAGGGATCGTTAGGGATTCCCGATATGCACACATGTTGAGAACTATAGTGTCATGCTGTACCATCTCCTGGAAAACAAGGAGACTTGCTCAGCCCTGCCAGGAGAGGGTATGGGGCAGAGAAGGCAGATACGAGGTGCAGATAAGAGGGAGTTTCAGATGGAAAACAAGTGACTAGTCCAGAGCAGAGGATACATCCTCCCTGCCTCATTGCTCCACTACTGCGTGTTCAGAGGGGCCAGGGGTCAGGGAGGCGGGCTATCTACATGTCCCAAGGTGACTCAAGGCCTAGACACCCACTTGCTCCATAACCTCAGATAAGTCAAACCTCCCTGCCAAGTTTCCATTTTGTCTACATACAAGGATGTCTCATAGGTCCCATTGTGAAGCATTCTAATATTCTAGCTTTTAAGACAGTGAGTGGGAGATGGTTTTCCAACCGTACTAGTATAATTTACCAATTGTTTTTATTATCAGCAACAACAAACATTTATTGAGTGCTTGCTTCACACCAGGTATCATTCAAAACGGTTTATGTGTCCACATGGGAACACATACTCCCCTCTCCATTTGTTTCCCAGTCAAGGGACCTCTGTCAGGGAAACACCTCAGACTTTGCTCCACCCTCAAGCTTCATGCCACGCCCTGGGTGGCTTATGATTGGTCCATTTTAGAGACACACGAGGCAGGCTCAGTGGGGCTCTGCCCCTTGCAGAGCCAGGTTGCCCGCAGGGAGAGTTCCATTTGGGCTGTTCTCTGCTCTTGCTACCTGGTCCCGCAGGAGGCTGGCTCCTGTCCAGCACTGCCTGTGGCGGGATGGGTGACTCCGCCAGGTCCAGGACAGGCCAGTCAGCAAGCCCTCTGGGCCCTGGATCTAAAGCCACGTTCTCCCGTCGGCTCCCATTTGGAGCTCCATCTTCATGTGTTTAGCTCACAGCTGCCCATCCCTATGTTACAGATGAGGAAACTGAGGCTCAGAATGGTCATTAGGCTGGTTGATGTCAACCACTGTTGAAAAGCTTTCCAAACACCACCCAACGCTCAGGGTGTGTCCACCGCATGGGAAGGCGGATTACACTCCTATTCATATCTAACTTTTGTCTTCTAGGCTGGGTGGCCACAGGCCATGGACACTCCTACCATAGGCACTCCCTCCAAGTCTTCTGAGGCTTGACAAATTGATATTCACTTCAAGCCAACACTCCACCCCTCATCTGAAAAAATATGATTGATTCACAAAAAGAACTTCAATATGATCTCAAGTTCATATAATACATGTTTGTTTAAATATGTATGGTACTTTTTTATAGCTTCATTGTATGAATGGGTTCTTTTTTTCTTGAGCATAAAAAATACGGGCTCACTGTAGATTTGGAAAATGGGGAAAAGTGGAAAGATAATAAAGGTCTGTAATCTAATCTATATAACTGTATTTTGTAACAGGTACATTACACGTAGTTGTCCATATTTTAGCCTGATTAAGTAGAGCTGTAAGGGAGCAGCTCTGCCATCCAGTGTCTGCAATGCTTTAGGGCAGCAGCTGGGACTTGCCTACCTATAGCCTTCCTTCCTAGGCTGCAGGAGAAGGAGCCTGTCCCCAGGAGTCCTTCCCCTGAATGAAACCCTGCAGCTGCCCACTGTGGCATCACATGTGCCTCACTTACAAAAGCCAACTGCTGCAAATGCAAGATAATATAGTTTTGTGGCCCAAGAAGCGCTATAACTTACCCAAGATCACATGGCAAGTAAAGGATGAGCTGGGAACAGAGCCCAGGTCTCCTGATCTCCACACTCAAGCTCTTGAAAGACTTACATTCTGCTTCCTATTAAGAGCCCTACCAAAAACACCGGGTACAGTAGCTCAGTAATCCCAGCACTTTGGGAGGCCAAAGCCAGAGGATCACTTGAGGCCAGGAGTTCGACACCAGCCTGACCAACATGGCAAAATCCCATCTTTAGTAAAAATACAAAAATTAGCCAGGCTTGGTAGTGCATGCCTGTAATTCCAGCTACTCAGGAGGCTGAGACATGAGAATCACTTGAACCCGGGAGGTGGAGGTTGCAGCGAGCTGAGATCGCAGCACTGCACTCCAACCTTAGCAATGCAGTGAGACCCTGTCTCAAAAAAATAAATAAAAATAAAAACAAACACTACTAAAAACAGCAGAAACATACGTAACACTTACTATGTGCCAGGCACTGTCTTAAAAGATTCACATGCATTAGCTCATATGTCATTCTCAAACAACCCTATGAGATGAGCACGATTATTGTCTCCATTTTTTAAATGCTGAAACTGATGCACAGAGAGATAAGACACAAGGTCGCACCCAGCTGGTAAGTAGCAGAGGAAGGCATCATCCTTAGGTAGTTTGATTCCAGAGCCTGTGATCTTGCCTAGGCTTCCTTCCATACTCTTCTGGGCCCCAGCCCAGCTGGGACTCAGGAAGGCTCCTGGGACACTTGCTGCCTAAGAGGAAGAAAACCAGCCTAGAAGTCACCTCTCTGGCCAGGGTCACTCTGCAGCTCCATGGCCGAGCCAGGATTTGAACCTGGGCTTCCTAATGCCCAGCCCCCAGGGCTTTGTCCATTTCTCCACATTGACCCTGAGAGCCAAGGCCCAGAACTCTGAACAACTCCCACGCCAGATCATTCTTCCACACAGCAGGGAATGTCAAGGGGGAGGCAGAGAAGGGGCAAAAGCCTCCACTACAGGGCAGGAGGTCAGAGGGGAGAGTGGGGCTTCCCAGGGCTTCCCACCTGGGGGTCTGCATGGATGATGTCCAGGATGGGTTTCCTGAAGGCCACCATCCCATTTCTCCAGGACACAGCCTGAGTCCCCATAGGATGGCGGCACCTTCCACAAACAACTGCTGACTCCAAGTTGCTCTTTCTGACTGAGTCAGAGTTCACTGAAGGCCAGAGTGGCCCCTCACTGGGTTAGGCTGAAGGAAGTAGTGTCGTTCCCCTCTCAGGAGGGTAAAAGCCAGGCGTCAGAAGAGAAGCAGAAGCTCTGCCGTAAGCAGTCCCAGGACAGAGAGTTCATTCCCATCTCCCTGGATCCAGGTTCTAGGAGTGGGGCTGACAGGCCTGAAGGGCCAGGCAGCAGTAACCAGATCCTGCTTCCTGGCTCTGCCTTTGCCAAGGGGTCACCTGGTATCTGGCACCAAGCTGGGTCCTACTGATACCCCCGGCCCGACCCAGGAGAACCACTACCTATTCATTCAGCCATCAATCCCCAAGTGCCTGTTGTGTACCAGGAATCCGAGATACAGACACAGAGGGGACAGGGCAGCACCTGCCCAGGAGGGCTTGTAAAAACACATCATATGTCACTAAGTGGCAAGATCAAAGAGGAGGGTACTCAGTGTAGACGAGCGCAGAGGAGAGGGTGAAAGGCAAAGAGGGGCTTGGGAAAGGCAGCCAGCGACATTCAGACCTACGGCCCCTCAGGAAGCTGAGTATCACAGTAAGATGACCCAGCCAGCCCCAGGAAGAGCCAGAGAGCTCCGCACAGCCGGACATGACTGGCTTCTTGGGGCGCACACATATTGGAGAGGCACAGAGGCCCTGTGCAGAAGGCAGAAGGCAGGTGCTCTGGGAATGTCCCTGGGGGCCTGAGAAGAAGCCTGGCATCAGCCTTGAAAGACCAGCCAGATGCAGCAAACAACTATGGTTCTCCTTTACTGAGCATTTACTATGTGCTAGGTATAACAGTACTGTTTCATGTATACTTTTGTGTTTCCTCCTCATGCCCTATGAAGCCATGGCCATTATTATCCCCGTTTACAGATTCAAAAACTGAGGCTCAGAAAGGGTCACGTAGCTAGAAGTTGGCAGGGCTGAGATCCAGTGCTTTGCCGCCATGCCGTACCATCATCTCCCTAATCTGTGAACAGGCAAAAGGTAGATAAAGGTGCTTCAGGTGGGGGAAACAAGGTAACAAGAACAGGGAGGTGGGATCAAGTGCTCTCTGTCTGAGGGGCGCTGCCCAGTGTCTCTGTGTTGGGTTGTATTTGCATGTGTGCATGCCTGAGTACGGGTGGGTGTTCACAGACATTCCCTACTTTGCAAAAAACAGATCCCAGGTACCAGAACTCCCTGAGAGCCAAAGAAAGAATGGGCCAAAGGCAAGTCAGGGAAGGAATCCCAGAGATGAGAAGGAACTTAACTAAGGTCACCCGACACACAGCAGAACCAGAACCAACTCTGAGGAGCAGCACACAGGCTTCTTTCCTCCACCAGCTGCCTTTCCATGTCAGCACGGTGAATCAGCTGCTAACAGGAAAACCACAGTGGAGGGGGAAGCCCGGGGGTGAGTCAGGAACGAGCCAGCCTCCGAGAGACACCAGCTGTGCCTGCTGCAGAGGCCCCGGGTCTGTGGTTGTCTGCATCCTCTCAGGGCGGCGGCAGGGGTGAGGGGAGCAACACGCCCCATACCGCTTGGACCCTGTTTACCTCTGGGCTTCCCCTCCCAGCTCCTGAGACCCTGGCTTAGTGGAGGGGAAGCAGGTGGGTAGGGCAGTTCCTGCTGAGATTAAACGGGTCCTGTCCCACGGAGGGGCCCAGGCTCTTCCATCCCTTCCCACCTCTCACAGAGCCAGCTCCTGGCCGTTTGATGTTCTTGATTAAGTCATAACCGCCCCCTGTGAGCTTCCTGTGGGGCAGAGGAAGTGGGTATAACGGTTTGGAGCAGGGGGCCAAGGCCAAGCCAGAACCAGGGGTGCCAGCTAGCCCCAGATGCTCCAAAGCCAAAGGAACACCCAGGACTTGGGGCTGCTAAGCCACAGGCCGAGGGGGGACTGTCTGGTCCTTAGGGGAATAGGGTTGGGTCCTCAGGGTGGAAGGGGATGGTCGGTGGGGGCTTCCAGGCTGTGACTATAAAGCGTGAGGCCTCAAGAGAAAGGGGCTGCCCCCACAGAGCAGAAACTTCAGAGGAGCCCAGGGGAACCAAAATCCTGCCTCAGTCCCCCTACTGTGGGAAACTTGTGCCCTGACTACTCGCCTGCTGCCAGAGATAGCACATGGCTGACCTCTCACCCCTACCCTCCCTGGGCTGGGATGGGAGGGAGAGACTGTCAGGAACTTCTTCCAACCACCGCCCCCCAACACACACACACACACACACACACACACTCCCAAACCTACCGCTGGCTGGCACAGGCTCCCACTCAGCCCAGATGCCTTCCCTTCATGGGCAAAGCCCCTGCTACGTACCAGGGGCTAGACAGGGTGGAAAAGAGAAGAGCAGATATGCTGGAAAAGTCCTCTTCCACCCCTCGGATGGCATCTTTGCCGTCCCCATGGCCGGTGTCTTTTCCTTCACTCCCAGCTGCAGACATCCCCAAAGCCACCCAGAACCCTTCTTCCCTGTCACTGCAGCCATTGGTTCATTATCCCTTGACTGCTGGAGCCTCCACCCCAGCACATCTGGCACAGACTGATCTTCCTAAAGTGCTGCTCTGCTGCATCACTCCTCTCCTCAAACACCTTCAGTGGCTCCCACCTTTTGCAAATCAGATCCAAAGTTCTCACCCTGGCATTCAAGGCCTTCCGTAAGTTAATCCCACCTATTCCCACTGCGTATCCCCATACAGTCCCAAACTTCAGGCAGAATGAGCAAGCTAGCAGTTTCTCTAGACTTCTCAGAACAGGTTGACCTCCCTGCCTCTGCCTAGGCATTTTGCTCTCTCCAAGACACCATCTTCGTTCTGACTGCCGAAGTCCTCCCAGTCCATAAGGCCTGGAAGATCCCTCTAATCCGTTCTTCATTTATCTTGCATCAGAGTCACTGGTATTCTTGTCTAAGCTCCTTCCTGGATGGTAAGCAACCTGAAGGTGCAGGCCTTGTGCGGTCCCTTGTCATTCATCATGTGGGAAGGAGGAGGTGGTGGTGGTGGTGGTGGGGACGGCGTTCCGTTAAGGCTTACTAGGTAGGCTCTGTTGAAATGAACATCTTCCCACCACAGGCACCACCTACCAGACCCTCTCACTCCCCCACTATACCAAACTCCAATTTATGCCACTTCGGTGCTTGGAGAGACTGTGGTCCCACATTGATCCAAGCCAAACCAGGACTAGGAGCCCAGGCAGAAAGTCCTATTCAAATCTCACCCACTCCAGGAAGCCTCCTTACCTCCACCCCCTGCCCTGGCTTCTCAAGTGTCTCACTCTTCTGAACACCTCCCCCTGCCCTACATACACACACAGTCTCCTGCCACAGCGCAGCCGCCAATTCGTCTCTGTCCCACAGTACTTTCCAGCTTGTTCCATACTGTACGGCTCATCTCCCAGAAGATACAGGGAGCCAACATAATGCAGCACCTTCAGTGTCCTTCAGTGCCCAACCCTGCTTAGATACCGGGTTCCCACACTGCCCCTCACCTCCATCCCAAGCCATGTGTGCATGGTATAGCTGGATTCCAGCCACTAGGGCAGCACAGACCCGTGAACTCTCATCTGGCCATAAGCCCTGGATGTGAGTGATCCTCTCTACAGGGACATGGTAGGGATGGGGGAGCCTTCATTGTCAGCAACTCAGGTCTGGCTAATTCACCTCTGTACCCTCTAGCTCTCTCTAGCATATAGTAGGTGCTCAGTAAACATTTTTAGGCTTATTTAACTCAACAATCTCCAACCTCAAGCAACATTACAGAAAACTCAGCCACTCTTTGTTCCAGGTGACATACTCCCCATCCCTCAAATAGAGTGATGTTGGCAGCAGGCGGCAATTTCTGGCTCTCACAGGGTCAGAAGGGGCTGCAGCCAACCCCATCTCTCCAAAAAAAAAAAAAAAAGACTCATTCCCCACAAGAAGCAAATCCGTCACCTGCCGGTCGGAATCGAAGCAGCTGTCATGGAGGGAGATCTCACTGGTTTCCTGGAGCCCTGCTAAGTAGCATATACACATTATTCTATTTCGTGCTTGCCACTGCCATTGCATATTGTCATTTTCCCCATTTTACAGATGAGGAAACTGAAGTTTGGAGGGGAAATGGAATCCAAATCAGTTTCATCCCAAAGCCCAAGCCCTTGACTACAAAACGAGGCTGCCCTGCTACTGGGGCCCAGCGCAGAGCAGCCACCACCACCAGGAACAGAAACCGTCAGCCAAGAAATTAACCCTGGGTATGCTGCAAGAGCCCCTGGGGCCTTGGGCTTTACCCAGGGTGGGGTTTTCCCTTCTCTTCCCCACTCACCAGAGTAAGAACTGTTCCCCAATTTTCAACCCCCTGCTCAGGCCAGCTCACCTGGAAAAGCCCCACTGAGTTTCCACCTTGAAGTCTTAGGGGGTCCAGCTTAGTTGAACTGTCAGAATTGGTGGGAAGCAGGTGAGGAGGGAAATGGAACCTCCCTGCTTTGGGCTCCTCTTCCCCAGGGTTCGTGGGTTCGAGCCCCAACAGAGGAGCCCGTACACTCTTTAAAGCAATTCGCTTCGCTCAGTCGCATTTTGCAGGGAGAGAAACTGCACAGGGCAGCGCGATGGGAACACCTGTGGTGACCGGCAGCCAGCTCTCACCTGCCAGCCCTCACCTTCCGAGGTTTTAAGTGAGAAAGGGCAACCGGAGCGTGGAATTCACCTGGTTCACTTCCTCATACTGAAGCCCAGGAGGTCCAGAGCCGGATGAGGGGACGGACCCGGGGTCACGCAGCTGGTGCACGACAGAGTGGGAGAACTGGGGGTTCAGGACTGGGGGCTAAAGCTCCTTTTCACCCACCAGCTGCCCCGACCTGCCACTGGTTTCGAGGAAAGCTGTCTGAGCCGGGCTGCAGAAGCAGGGGCGAAAATAACTTCGCTTCTGGTTGTCCGGCAGACTCCCCTGGCCCGCTGCCTCTTGCTCACCTGCTGGTTCTGCTTTCCGCTCCGCGCTGCAGGCCCGGCGTCTCCCGCTCGCGCCCCAGTCGGCGTCGGACTGCGCAGCCCAGGCCCGGTCACTCCTCGGCCCCCTCCCTTCGGCAGTCGGGGAAAGCCGCAGACTCCGCAGGCCCCGCCCCCTGATGACACGCCCCCTCAGCGCCCCTCCGCCGGCCCCGCCCCCGAGCCCGGTGGTGAGACGGTGAGCTCCTTCCGGCCAGCCCCGCCCCCGGGCCCAGCTGGCGCTGAGGCCCCGCCCCCTCTCCCCGCCCGGCTACGGCCTCTCTCCTCTATCCCGGCAGCCCCGTCCCCAGGTCACACGGGGGATGAGGCCCGCCCCGCCCCATCCCCGTCCATTCACGGCGCTTCCTAACGGTCCTGCCCAGCTCACAACTGCCTCGTTTTCCCCGATCTCCTCCCGGACCCTCCCAGCGCCCCCGCCTCCTTCACTTTCTCCTTGGGGCCCGCCCCTCCCCGCCCCAGCCTGGGCTCAGCGCCTTCCTAATCCTGCCCTGCCCTGCCCCTCTCAGCTCGGGGCGGGTAGCCCTGGGGCCCCCACGCTGGCATTCCAGGGCGGGTGTATCCGGGTGCAACCGGGGAACGGCGTGGGAGCAGTTTGCGTTCCAAGTCGGGGCCTCTATCAAGAGGCGGCCTGGGCCCAGACACTTTTTGAAAATACTATCATTGATTGAACCCTTGCCAGGCGCTAGGCTCTATGCCAACTGCTGTATAAAGTTCTAGCCCTTGAATTCCCACAACTCATGGTACACCCGTTGCGCCCGTTTCACTAATGTGCAGTTTAAGGTTCAGAGAAGGGAAGTCGCGGGTCCTGAATCTCATGGTGGAGGCGGGCGTGAGCGGGATCCAGCCTCAGGTCCTGAGTCACAGGCTTGAGCTGCCCCAGCTTGCCTGGGCTGGCCCCCGGAGAAGTGGCCCAGGCCAGCCAGTGCTGGGGCAGTGCCCAGCAGCTGCCTGAGGCGAGGGAGGACTTGTGGCTTGATGAGAAGAGTGGCAGGAGGGGCCGCGGGCCTGAGCCCTCAAAGCTGGCTTTCTCCCTGAAGAAAAAGTGGCCCAGAATTGAGGTGGGCTTCAAGAGCTCCCTAGGTGACCGCGGTGCCCCACCCTGTGTCCCAGCCCTCTGCCCCTCCGGGCTCCAGGGGACCAGCCTCAGCCAGATTACCTGGTTAATGACCAGGGGCATTCACCTGTGCAGCTGACAAAGCTCTTTCGCTCCCATTATCTCACTGGCATCTCACAACACACCATTGTGGGAGGGTATGATTATGGGCGCTTTGCTTGGGTAGAGAGGCGGGGGTGGGGGAGCGGGGTGCTGGATCCCAGCCCAGCACTGTAGTTCTCACATTGTGGTCCCTGAACTAGGAGCAACATCATCCGGGAACTTGTTAAGAATGCATATTTTGACGCCCCTCCCAACTTATTGAACGGTACACTGTGGGACAATTGGTTTTAATAAGGCCTCCAGGTGATTCTGAATCACATTCAAGCATGAACCACTGTTGAGCACATTGTAAAGAATTAGGGTGGTCGAAGAATCACGCAGACCTGGGTAGCCTCCTGGTTGCTTTTTAAACCCAGGACAAGGCAAGCTACTTAACCTCTCTGGGATGAGCCCTTAAACAGGGAGTAATAATAAAAAGCCATAACAATAATACTGATCTTGATGTTGGCTGTTGAAGATTACATGTGACAGCATTCATAAAGTATTTGGCCCACTGTCTGAATGCCGTACAGGCTCAGAAAATGTTCTCTTTTCGGTAAAAAGTCTCCTTCATAGAATTCCCACACCAAGGCAGAGAAGTGAGGTTGGGGAATCGTTTAAACCCAGCAGCATGTCCCGCCTGCACAGACACCATCTATCCTGCAGGAAGTTAAGCTCCTAACAGACTCCTAGATGATGTGGATGCTGGTCCGGGGACCACACTTTGAGAACCACTGTGCTATTCTGTCTTGGGCTGGGTTTCAGACCTCTACCCTACCCAGCCCATGCAAAATGGGCATAAAAAACCCTCCTGTTCCATCCTACTCCACACCCCCTCCCTCTGAGCTGGGGGTGTTTGTGATGGTGTCTGGCAGTTGCTCCTGACAGCAGTAACTTGCCTTAAGCATACCCTGAGAATGGCCCTGTATGACAGATGCACCCAAATGTGTGTTTGTAGTTTCCAGCTAAGGAAGCCGGGAACGGCCAACCTACAGATTCATTCCTTATCTGTGAGGAACATTTGAACCATGACCCATTCTGTGAAACTCAGGCTGTACAGGGGCTCCAGGCTCTTTGTTTGGAGCTAAATGAAGGTTATCAGGTGGGAGCTGTTAGGGGGAGGGTGCTAAGTGAGAGTGATGTGTAAACTGCAGGCTTTTTGTAAGCAGTCGTGGTTCTCCTGCCCAGCCTGCCATGGGACTGTGCAGTTCTGTCGAACCCACTGCCGCCGGACCATCCCTGTGTGTAAGTTTCCCAGTAAAACTCCGTGTCCCCGTTGCTGGCTCGGGTCTCTCCTTCAGCCTCTTGAACTTCGTGCCATCCCTACTGAAGTTAATAGGGCTCCAGCACGACAGACAGGGACTGGCCATTGGCAAAACAGCTGGATCCCCTCCCGCCGTCCCCTCCCCCATGAAGGCATTCCCTCATATTAGTCCCATCTGCTATTCCTTGCTGCCCTGCCACTCCAGATTAGAGATAGAGGCAGCTGTGGTGACGTGGAGAGCAGTCTGCAGGCAGCTTCTAGAATCTCTGCCATATTCCCTGTCATTGTCTGAGCCCCACAGAAGAGTCCCTTCCTGTAGGAGCGCAGGGCCTGGAGCTCTAGTCCTGTTATGCCGACCTACCTGAACACGGGGAGCCCAAGAGTGCAAATTAAGGACCAGATACCTTGTATCGAAACATTTAGCAGACTGTAAAATAAAATATTTGTGTTCTCCTGCCTCAACATGTTAAATTTGGAGATTCAGTTTCCAATACATTCAAACTTCCCTTCTAGTGACCAGGAAGACCATGTTCAAATTGAGAATTCTTGGACTCTTTAGAATGTTATGCAAGAACATGGCAGTGCAGTAGGATAGCCTGGCTCTAGCCTTCAGGCCACCCACTCCACTTCTCTTCCCATCCCCATCTCTGTCCTGTGTCACAAGTGGCCTAGGATTCAGGCATGTGGACACTCCAGCTCACACACCCAAACTCTGCCCACACGCCTTGCCTACAGCCACCTCTTGGCCACCTCTCTCTTGGTACACACTGCAGGGACAGGACTTACCCTCAGGAGGGTACCCGGGCAGGGGGCTTTGTAAAACTTAAAACTGGCTTAGGTGGCTGGGCACAGTGCCTCACATCTGTAATACCAGCCCACTGGGAGGCCAAGGCAGGAGGATTGCTGAGCTCAGGGGCTGAAGACCAGCCTGGACAACAGGGTGAAACCCCGTCTCTACAAAAAATGCAAAATTAGCCAGGCGTGGTGGCACGTGCTTGTTTGTGGTCCCAGCTATTCGGGAGGCTGAGAGGGAGAATGCTTGAGCCAGGGAGGCGGAGGTTGCAGTAAGCTGAGATTGTGCCACTGCACTCCAGCCTGGGCAACAGAGCAAGACCCTGTCAAAAAAAAAAACAACCGGCTTGGGCCAGTTGGGCAGTCTAGGATTTTAGACACCTGAAGCATGATCAAGGTCAGGTATGGACTCTGGGTGGCCACAGGTGCCCTCTTGTCCAGGTCTCTGGTGGCAATGCCATTTGGCCTTGTCTCCCCAGCTTCTAGCACAGTGCCTGGAAGCTTTAGGGACAGTCATTGAGATGTGCATCTGGGTCTATCTTAGCCCATTTTCTGTTCACAGTCTGGGTAACTGATAAAAGAAGTTTATTTTGTATAGTTCTGGAGCCTGGGGAGTCCAAGGTCAAGGGGCCACATCTGGTGAGGGCCTTCTTACTGCCTCATCACGTGGTGAGAGGGCAAGGGCATGCCACCGCAGGTCTCTCTTCCTCTTATTATAAAGTCACCAGTCCTTATCATGAGGGCCTCATCCTGATGACCTTATCTAATCCTCCCAAAGGCCCTACCCCTAAATAACATCGACATATGAATTTGGGGATTCCGTTTCCAATACATTCAAACCATAGCAGAGTCATTAACTGAACTGTCACATGGGTTGGCTCTCCTAGCCTTGTCCCTGTCGCCTCTCTTCCAGCAGAAGGCAAGCTTTGTCATGACTCACCTTGGGCATTTTGCCAGGCAGAGAGCACAGATACTTGTAGTGAGAGACTCCACCTTTGGAAATTCTTTAATCCATTCCAGAGGTGGAGCCAGGAGTTCTGGAGGTAGGAAAAGGGGTGAGAAGAACCCCCTCCTATAAAGCCTTGAGAAAAGACATCCGTGGCCAACTTGGAGGTAAGGGAGATGGTGGTTTTGCAAGACCTCAAAGAGGTATGGCTATAGGATTCTTAGGCTCTCAGAAGATACCCCCACCCCATAGGTGGCAGAGGAACAGCTGAACAAGAGACTTCAAATAACTTGTAGGCAAGAACATGGGGGCCAATTCCCTGCTGGTATCTGGGCCTAGGTTAAGATCCCAAGACTTTTGCACAACTCTGGCAGAGGAAGGTAAAGAGAATGAGTGGGCGTTTCCTACGGTTTCCCATCTGTTTCCTACTGTTATGTAACAAACCATCCCACTCATTTATCTTGATATAAATGAGTGGGCTGGACTCATTTTGGGGTGCAATTTGGGGTGGACTCAGCAGCAAAGGCTTATCTCTGTGCTATGCAATGTCAGCTGGCTCAATTGGAGGTTAGGGATCCATTTTCAAGATGGCGCACTCACATACCTAGCAAGTTGGCGTCAGCTGCCAGCTGGGAGGTCAGCAGGAGCTGTAGACCAAATGCCTTTATTCCTCCCCATGAGGTTGCTCCACAGGTTGCTTGAGTGAGCTCCCTCATAATTAGGCTGCTGGTTTTCAAGAACAAAGACCAACTTCAAAGCGCATGGCATTTTGTGACCTAGCCTTAGAAGTCACATAGCATCACTTCCTTTGCATCCTATTAGTAGAGGCAGTCACCAAGGCTTACTTGGTTCAAGAGCAGGGTACTTACTCTCTTTCTCAACTAGGGGGTAAAAAAATTCTGGAAGAGTTTTCAGGAGAGGAGATATTGTGGCAGCCATCTGTGAAAAATACAATCTGTCCCAAGCGAGTCCTCAGAATGACTGGAGGAGGATTTCCCCTGATGGGAGCTGAGAGTTCAAACTCAATTGATTGTTTTCAAAATGGCATACGATATGTATCACACAAACATTTGTGCACAAACGAATGAGAAGTTCAGCAGTGGACATCTTGAGTACTTGGAGGTCTTAAGATCTTTCTTCAAGAGTCCCCAGAATAGAGTTAGCACCTCCCTCCCTCAACCTGCAGTTTCCTTAAACTTAGAAACTTAAAAACTGCACTTATTTAATCCTCATAACAACAACCCAGTGAGGCACATAGGAGGCCCATTCCCGAGATGGGAAATGGAGCACTCAGATGCTAAAGTCATACAACTAACAAGTGGCGGAGGAAAGAGAAGTGACAGCCTATAGCTAACCCAATTTCCAGTTCCTGAAATTGAGCCCCAGGGGAAAGTAAGCCCCAGGGGAAAGTGAGCCCCAGGGGAAAGGCCCAAGTTAGGACCCAGTGAGCACCCAACACTGAACCCCAAAGGCTCTCATTGGGTCAGGGAGGTTTCCCAAGGCCTTGAGGGGACCCTGCTTCCTGCTTACAGAACGAAGGCTGGCCCCAGAAAGCTGGGCCCCAGCGTTTGCTGGGCATACTCCCCTCCGCTGTCCTCTTGCTGAGTCTCCGGCCAGGAAGTGCTTAACAGCACTTTCCCACAGTTTCTGTTTGCATTTGTCTGTTTCTAAACACAGTTGTTCCTGCATTTGAATGGGCTCAGCAGGACCACCGACCTTTATCTTCCTCCCCAAACCACTTAGACGGGATTGGAACTCTGAGCCCTTCATAGCTGGGTTGTCGCTGGGGACTGGGGCCGAGTTCCCACAGAAGAGACTAAGCCATCGATTTGTCCCTGTCTCAGTCATTTCAGAAAGATCAGTGAGGCCCCTGATTGAATCCTGCCCTGCTACCTACTACATCTGAAGGTCCAGGGGTTACTACCAACCAGCCCTGGCCATGGGAGGCTTTTTGCCCCTGTACACTGCCATGTTGCCATAGCAACGACGACACTAATAACGGCAGCCATCATTTTAAAAGTAAACTGACTAATTTAAATATATTTAACTAATTGGATAACTGGCATTTGCATAGTGCTTTACATATTCTAGAGCTTATTTATATTTATCTTACGACTGTGGCACTCGGGTAACTCTTTGAAACTGTTAAATGGTGTCCCCCACTCCCCATCCACAATTCCCTGTTCCACCTGTTTATTTTTCTTTTTAGGCATTAGCTTAACCCCATGGTAGGGATTTGGGTACCCCAAGTATATGTTGGGCCTACACCCCAATATATGTCATTTATTTATAATAGATATGTATGTACTGTTAGCCATTTTGCATATTATAAACCATGCACAAAAACAAATATTTTAAAAGAAAATATTATATATATATATAATAAACAGAAAGCAATCCTATTATTTTCTCTTTAAACCCCAGCAGAATACATTGTAGACCACCAGCCACACCCTTAGAGAGGGATTGCTGGAACAGCGAAGCAGAGGAAAAACAGACTTCTCTGGGCAGTGCTTTTGCAGAGTCTCCTGATAGAAGCCTACCTTGGAGATATTGCGATTTCCATTCCAGACCACACACTAAAGCGAATATTGCAATAAACTCAGTCATACACATTTTTTTGGTTTCCCAATGCATATAAAAGTCATGTTTACACTCCACCATAGTCTATAAAGTGTGCAATAGCATGTCTAAAAAATGTGCATAGCTTACTTTACAAATGTTGATCCTGGCCGGGTGCATTGGCTCATGCCTGTAATCCCAGCACTTTGGGAGGCCGAGGTGGGTGGATCACCTGAGGCGGGGAGTATGAGACCAGCCTGGCCAACATGATGAAACCCTGTCTCTACTAAAAATATAAAAATTAGCTGGGTGTGGTGGTGGGTGCCTGTAATCCCAGCTACTCGGGAGGCTGAGGCACGAGAATTGCTTGAATCCAAGAGGTAGAGGTTGCAGTGAACCAAGATCATGCCACTGCACTCCAGCCTGGAAAATACAGTGAGAGATTAAGTCTCAAAAAAAAAAAAAAAAAAAAAAAAAAAGGAGTTGCTGGGTGTGGAGGCTCAAGACTGTACTCTCAGCACTGTGGGAGGCAAAGGTGGGCAGATTGTCTGAAGTCAGGAGTTCGAGACCAGCCTGGCCAACATGCTGAAACCACATCTCTGCTAAAAATACAAAAAAAAAAAAAAAAAAAAAATAGCCAGGCTTGGAAGGCACCTGTAATCCCAGCTACTTAGGAGGCTGAGGCAGGGAAATTGCTTGAGCCAGGGAGGTGGAGGTTGCCGTGATCCGAGATCACTACTGCACTCCAGCCTGGGCAATAGAGTGAGACTCTGTCTCAAAAAAAAAAAAAATGTGGATCCAAAATGCTGACACAAAGTGAGTGCATACTGTTGGAAAAATGGCACCAATAACCTTGCTCAGTTCAGTTGCCACAGACCTCCAATGTGTAAAAAACACGCTATCTGCAAAGCATAATAACAAGCAATGTCCACCTGTCTTCATAAGCTCCTGAGATGGATGAGGAGGTGCTGGAGAAAGGGGAACTCTCACACCTGTTCTTGGATGGAGCTGCACAAAATCAGTGAGGAGATCTTCCCCTGAATCAGGCCTGAGGTTTAAAGGAACACACCTGTGGCCCAAGAAGCCGATGGTGGGGCTGGGTGTGGTGGTTCACACCTGTAATCCCAGCATTTTGGGAGGCCAATGCAGGCAGATTACGAGGTCAGGAGTTTGAGACCAGCCTGACCCACATGGGGAAACCGCATTTCTACAAAAATACAAAAAAAAAGAGCTGGGCGTGGTGTCACGAGCCTGTAATCCCAGCTATTCAGGAGGCTCAGGCAGGAGAATCACTTGAACCCGGGAGGCAGAGGATGCAGTGAGCCGAGATCGTGCCACTGCACTCCAGCCTAGGTGGCAGAGTAAGACTCTTTCTCAAACAAAGAAAAAAAGCCAATGGTGTAGACATTCTCTTCCTTATACAGTTGAGAAGGCCAAAGCTAGAGAGTTGAGTTGAAAAAATTTTGAATTTGTTGCCAGCGTTTAAAAATTGGGGAATTTTAGGCTGATAGTTAGGTGTATATCTTCTGTTGAAAAATAGGGACATCTGAACCTCTTGATGTCCCTTCCATCGGGGCCACAGCAGATGGACCTGAGTTGTGGCTGTCCTCCAGTTGCAACACACACCCTCCAGCTGCCTATAGTCCCCACTGTGCCTGTGGCTCATCAGCCCTGCTTCCCTCATTTCTGTGACCTGCCTGGTTCCCATGGGGAGCTGAGTTTGCAATCCAGGGAGCAGTAGACACTGGGGGAATTCACATTCATACTGGGAGCAATCTGAGCTGCAGGGCCACACAGACCTTAGCAGGAAGACAGGGACACTACTCTGTTTTCTTCCTTTCTCTCCAGGATGATCGCTGTGAATGCTGCCATGTTTGCACTGCCCTCCTCTGTGAGACATGGTTTAACTCAAATCCTTGCTCTGATAACTTTCCAGCCATGTGACTTTGAGCACATGTGACCTTCACCTCTCTAGGTTTGTTTTTTCGCCGCTGCTAATACTTTAGGCAATGCACATACAATATTGCTACTTTATGGCTGTAAGATGGACTAGTTAGTTGTGTCCAAGTCTTTCCTTTTACCAACAGAAATTGAGAGAAAGAGGAGAAAAAAATAAATAAATGAAACAAACAAAAAAAACCTCATCACTCTTTTCCCCAAAATGAACATTTATCGCCCTCTGGTGTCCACCACAGCATTCAGTGCAGCCAATCAAGAGTGGCTTGAAGGCTGGGTGCGATGGCTCAAGCCTGTAATCCCAGCACTTTGGGAGGCTGAGGTGGGCGGATCACCTGAGGTCAGGAGTTTGAGACCAGCTTGGCCAACATGGTGAAACGCTGTCTCTACTGAAAATGCAATAATTAGCCAGGTGTGGTGGAGGGCGCCTGTAATCCCAGCTACTCAGGAGGTTGAGACAGCTTGAACCTGGGAGGCAGAGGTTGCAGTGAGCTGAGATCACCCCACTGCACTCCAGCCTGGGTGGCAGATCATCTGAGGTCAGGAGTTGGAGACCAGCCAGGCCAACATGGTGAAACACTGTCTCTCCTAAAAATACAAAAATTAGCCTGGCGTGATAGTGGTGCCTGTAATCCCAGCTACTCAGGAGGCTGAGGCAGGAGAATCGCTTGAACCCTGGAGACAGAGGTTGCAGTGAGCTGAGATCACACCACTACACTGCAGCATGGGCAACAAAGTGACTCTGTCTTGAAAAGAAAAAAAAGAGTGGCTTGGAGATGAAAGACTTGGGGGCAGGGGAATAGGGACTGCCCCATTCCTCATGGTCTCAGGTTAATCCCCTACCCTGGGTGCAGGGCCAGGCAAGGAGAATTAGGTCTCCACACCAAGTTTCCACTGCAGACACCCACCCAGCTCAGACAAGGACACTTGAGGCATGGGATTTATAAGCCAATGATAGCTGACCTAACATCACTGCATTTAATAATCATGGTGAAATAATATTGACCACAGTAGTCATTAGTTATAAGCATGGCAAGTGAAACCTAGTTGTTTGTGCAGAACAATTTTATTAAAAGGCTCTTGCGAAGCTCCCTAAATTATTGCATAGGGGGTTGGGGTCGGTGGTGGTGAGTCACAGCTTCTGTGTAGTTACGCTGCAGTAACAAAGAACTCCCCAAATCTCATTGATTTATATGAACAAAGGCCCTATTCCTCACTTATGTTAAATGACCGCTAAAGATTGCTGTGGGCCATATGAGACTCTGCTTCATGTGTCTTCATTAGTCCTGAATCCAAGATGGAAAATCTGTCCCTATTTAGGGTCTTCTCATGGGAGAGGAAACAAGAAGCAGTGGTCAAGCCGCGTGGTGGCTCTCAAAGCTCCTACCTGGATGTGATATCTGTCATTCTGCCCACGTGCCCTTGGTGAAGGCAAATCACACGGCTGAGGTCCACATCACGGGCAGAGAAGTATCTTCTCAGAGGGAGTTGTCGCCAGTCACATGACAATGGGCGGGGCTGTCTAATCTTACAGGGATGGGAAGGGAATCATTGGAGAAAAGGAAAACCCACACCAGTCCTTCTAGCACAGATAGCTGGATTCTGGGGAGCAGAGCTACCATGTATGTCAGTTACAAAGCCACTGAATGCCACAAATCATGCATCATAGTAACTCTCATTTGACTGTATTTCATTTCTGCATTTCACAAATTTTTTATTGAGTGCCTCTGTGTCCCGGGTGATATTCTAGCACTGAGGATAGCAGTCAATGCCTTTGCCCTCTTGGATATATATTGTATATCATATTTATAACATATATAAATATTATGTTATATACAATATTTATAACATATTATATATAATTTATATGTAAATAAAAATATGTACATATTTGCCATCATGATTTGAAAAAATATTTACCCAAAATTTATTCTTAGTCTGTTCAATGGCTATAACAAAATAGTTTAGACTGGATAATTTGTAAACAGTAGAAATTTCTTTCTCATGGTTCTGGAGGGTGGGAAGTCCAAGGCCAAGGTACCTGCAGATTGGCATCCAGTGAGGGCCCACTTTTTGGTTCCGAGATGGCACCTTCTAACTGCATCCTCACATGAAAAGGCCAACAAGCTCCCTTGGGCCTCTTTTAAAAGGGTGCTGGTCCCATGCATGAGGGTGAAGTCTTCATGACCAAATCACCTCCCAGAGGCCCTATCTCTTAATACCATTGCATTGGGCATTACATCCAATGTTCACAGTGTAATGTGTAACCACCACTATAGGTTCATTCTTTCTCTCTCTCTCTCTCTCTTTTTTTTTTTTTTGAGACAGAATCTCACTTTGTCACCCAGGCTAGAGGGCAATGGCAAAATCTCAGCTCACTGCAACGTCCACCTCCTGGGTTCAAGCGATTCTCCTGCCTCAGCCTCCTGAATAGCTGGGATTACAGGTGTGTGCCACCATGCCAGGCTAATTTTTGTATTTTTAGTAGAGATAGGGTTTCACCCTGTTGGCTACACTGGTCTCGAACTCCTGACCTCAAGTGATCTGCCTGCCTCTGTCTTCCAAAGTGCTGGGATTACAGGTGTGAGCCACTGCTCCTGGCCTACTATAGGCTCATTTTCATTATTAGGTGTTACTGTTTCCTAAGAAAAGGAAGAGCCTGTGGATGAAGCAGATGAGCCAAGAGACCTGGAAAATGTAAGCACTCATACAAACATTCGACAATGAAAGAAATGTACTGGTGAGCCTCCATTTGGCCCATGTGTGATTCTGCATACTGTGCATATTTTTTCATGAATAAGAAAGTAAAGAATGATTATAAAAGTGTTGTTGGTTCTGGAATATACCACCATATTTCCTGAGCACAACAGGTGTTTTCTAAAAACCTAGAGAAACAGATTGAGTGGTAGATCAAAAACCATCATCCACCAAAGAGTCCCTAAGCCAGCAGACACACAAACCCACTGATGACTCCACTGAGGGTTCGGTAATTAGGCAATTGTGTTTCAGATGCTGTCTATCATGCACAAGTCCTCAGTGGATTGTTATGCTGTATATGTTTGTATGCTATTTGGAAAAATCAGTTGGGATTTTTGGATAAGTTCGTATTATGTGTTAAATGCGTATGTCCCCCCTGAAATGCATATACTAAAGCTCTAACCTTTAGTGTGGCTGTTTTTGGAGATGGAGCCTCTAAGGAAGGAACTAATGTTAAGCGAAGTGGTAAGGATGGGGACCTGATCTGATAGGATTAGTGTGTTCATAGGAAAAGACACTGGAGCTCTTTCTCCCTCTCTGCACCGTGTGAGGACACAGTGAGAAGGCAGCCATTGCAACTCAAGGGGAGAGCCCCTCCCATCCCGATACCAACCCTGGCACCTGGATCTTGGACTTCTTAGCTTTCAGAACTGTGAGAAAATAGATTTCTGTTGTTTAAGGCACTCCATCTGTGGTATTTTGTTATAGCAGCTTGAAACAATTAGGAATGCATTATTTTTCCCACTTAAGAAAAGGAGACTATAGTCCCTCACAATAGAAAATTTACTAATACTTCAGACATGGATTAGATTTTATACTGAGGCATACCTATATGTAAAAAAGTAAAGACCTGGCCATAATGACATCTAATATTAATGAATAATTCTCATGTCCTGGGCACTGTGCTAAGCCTTTAACATGGCGTAATTCATTTGTACTTAAACAGGCTTATAGATTAGACACATCTCTTTGTTATAATTGATGCTAGTTTACAGAGGAAACCCAAGAGAAGCTGAATAACTGAGGTTACATTTCTTGGCTTGGGTAATGAATGGCTAGACAGACGTTTGTTTTTAACATTATTTTAAAAGTGGATGTGTACATTTATATACATACTTTTGTGCTTTCTAAATTTCATCATTAAAAAAAATGAAAAGAGAAAAGCCAGAATCAGAGGATTACCTAAGGCTGTAAAACAGTTTGTGCTGGAGCCAAGGTTAGAGAAATGTCTTTGTGATTCCTTGTTCCATTGTCTTAATCAGGTGACTTCATCCGTTTGTTCTGTTATAACAAAATACCTGGGACTGAATAATTTCTAAATAATAGAAATTGATATCTCATGATTCTAGAGGCTGGGAAGTCCAAGACCAAGTCCTGGCTGACTCAGTGTCTGGGGAAGGCCTGCTGCTCATAGATGGTGCCATCTAGATGCCCTCACATGGAAGGCAAGAAGGGCTAAGCCGGTTCCCTCCAGTCCTTTTATAAGGTACTAATCTGTTCATGAGGGTGAAGCCTTCCTGATTTGTCACTTTTCAAAAAGAAGTGATTACTACCTCTTACTACCACCACAGTGGGGATTAAGTTTCAACATGAATCTTACAGGGGATGCACATCCAGACCATGGCACCAGTGTCTCAAACAGTGACATCACATGTTACTATTAGCCCACTAGGAACATGTTTTAAGAAGCAGAAGCAACATACACTATCTGCCAAGATCTCTCCCTTCCATCCTGCTAGAAGCCTTTCCTATCCCTTACTTGGGCTCCAATTCTGTGTTGTCAGTCTCAGATCCCAGTATGGCCCTTTGATCACCAACCTAGCCAGGAAGCCTGTAGGCTGTCTCTGGAGCCCACGCACTTTGCTGGAAGTGAAGAAAGAAGAAATGAATAAACAATTAGAAGAAAGAAAACCTTCTAGTTCACCAGGAGAGATCACCTTTATTCTGGGTCTAAGAGGAAATTGCTTGCCGAGGTCCTTAGGTATCAGGTCACTGGGTCATATGATAAACTTTGTCCATGACAGCAGTATTTAAAAGAATGTTTTATCTGAGCTCTCTTTTAAAACATTTCCAGGTTATGCCCTTAAAAGGACAAGAGGTTTAGGTGATGAGTTCACCAAAATCTCATAAGTCACCACTAAATAACTTACTCATGTAATCAAATACCAGCTATTCCCTCAAAAACCTTGGAAATAAAAAGTTTTTAAAAAACACAAAAATATAGTTATAATGAAAAAAAAAAGGACAAAGGGCTGCCTTTTGCTCCCCCTCTCCATCTTCCCTGAATTCCCTCTGGCTAGAATGGAGATGTGATGGCTAGGCTTGAAACAGCCATATTCAAACTGAAGGTAGCAGCCAAATATTGAGGAGACCAAGCAACAAAGACAGGAGACAGGACTTCCACTGCACACTCAGCTGGGCCCGCCAAACTAAATATTAACATAAGAGAGAAGTTAACTTTGGCAGCCTCATCACCATCACCACAACCATTGTCACCATCACCAATATCACCATCCGTGTCCTCGGTGTCATCACCACCATCATCCTTCTCACCATTACCATTACAATCCACTCTCATCACCTTCACTCACCATGACCGTCTCCATCCTATTTGGCATCATCACCATCACCACCATCACTTTTATCATCACATTCATGATGACCAACCAAAGTCATCATGAATGACGTCACCGACAGCGTCACTGCCATTTTCATTCTCGTCATCACAATCACTATCAGCGTCTTCATTACCATCAACAGCAGCTTTGCCGTCACTATTCCTACCCATGGAACGACTCTCAGTGCATGGCCTGTCAGGTCAGAATCCCAAGATGAAATGACGCCCACTAAAAAAACACTGTTACCACTGCTCCTGCTACGGTTCTCACTACCGCCACTGCTATTATTACTGTTGCTGCTCCTGCTACTGTTATTGTTGCTGATGTTACTGCAGTGAGCCCTCTGCCCATTTCTGTGGGTTCTGCATCCATGGATTCAACCAGCCACACGATGAAAATATGTGGAGACATACATTCCACAAAATCGGCTGGGCGAGGTGGCCCACGACTATAATCCCAGCACTCTGGGAGGCCGAGGGGGGTGGATCACTTGAGGTCAGGAGTTCAAGACCAGCCTGGCCAACATGGTGAAACCCTGTTGCTACCAAAAAATACAAAAATTAGCTGGACATAGTGGAATGTGCCTGTAGTCCCAGCTACTCGGAAGGCTGAGGTGGGATAATTGCTTGAACCTGGGAGGTGGAGGTTGCGGTGAAACAATATCGCACCACGGCACCCCAGCCTGGATGACAGAGTGAGTCCCTGTCAAAAAAAATTCCACAAAGTCCCAAAAAGTAAAACTTGAATTTGCCAAGTTCTGAATACTACCTTCAACCCATGTGAATGAACTGTTGTGTAGGCAATGTATTAGGTATAATAAGTAATCTAGAGATTATTTAAAGTATATGAGAGAATACGCATAGATTATGTATTAGGGTTCTCTTAGGGGGACAGAACCAATAGGAGATACAGATATGAGTTTATTAAGTATTAACTTATAGGATCACAGGGTCCCACAATAGGCTGTCTGCAAGCTGAGGAGCAAGGAGAGGCAGTCCAAGTCCCAAAACTGAAGAACGTGGAGTCCGATGTCCAAGGGCAGGAAGCATCCAGCATGGAAGAAAGATGTAGACTGGAAGGCTAGGCCCGTCTCGTCACTTCATGTTTTTCTACCTGCTTTATATTTGATGGTGGCTGATTAGATGGCGCCCACCCAGTTAAGGGCAGGTCTGCCTTCCCCAGCCCACTGACTCAAATGTTAATCTCCTTTGGCAACACCCTCACAGAATCAGTACTGCATCCTTCAATCCAATCAGGTTGACACTCAGTATTAACCATCACAAGTTCACCCCTTATCAACTTAAACGTATACACGTCTCCTGAGATCATACATAATCCTCAAATAAAGACAATAATGAGGTCATAATTATGCCTGACATAATAAAACTAATCTTGGTACAATCAGAAATGCACCAATCTCCAACCCAAATACTATTACATAAAGTTAACAATACTTACATGCTGATATAAAGTTAATAAATCTGATGTCACATGAAGGAAAAGGAAATAAAATGATATTTTCTTAGTACAAGTGTATACATGCACAAACATGTCCTTAACAAAAGAAGGAGGAAATACTCATGGCAATTATAGTCCTTGTTTCTGAAGCTGGCCACATGGTTGTAGCTGGTATTGACGACAACCTTTTTCTAATACCCATTCTGTATTAACTTTGCCTTTAGCAAACACCTCAGCAGGTTGTGGTTTTTTTCCCTGGCGGAGTGACACAAACCTTCATTCCTGAAGGGTCTGGGTCATTTGCAGTCCTGCCTGGATTGGGCTGTTGTAGTTTCCCATTGACCTTAATCACAGGGTATGGTAATACTAAGAGATGCCTTAATGGATCTCCTGTATTCCACGCATGCTCTTCCTTACCTCCGTTATGGAGTAGTAGACTGATTTCATCTTGATAGTCCAGGCCAATCACCCCAGGCAACACTGTAACTCCCTTCTTAGCCTGTTGACTTAAAGGTAGGAGGAGCCCATAGTGTCCAGGTGGCAATCTCAACTCCCAGTTGAATGAAATCATTGTGCCTCCTGGTGACAGTGTTCCTCCCTCTGGAACTAAGACCTCTAGGCCAGCAGAACGTGATGTCGTGGGATCCGGAAGCAAAAACTTTGCTAGTGGGTCACTAGGGGTGATGATGAGTGGTGCCACTTCCACTTCCACTTCCACCCCTTGATTCCCAGACCCGTTAATCTGGGCTATGGAAGAAATAGTACCATATATTGGATGCTGATTCAGAGCATACACGACCTCCTAGAGAACTTTGCCTCAGCCCTGCAAAGTATTGTCGTCTAGTTGTTGCTGTAAGTATGACTTCAGAAGGCCATTCCACCGTTCTATCAATCCAGCTGCTTCAAGATGGTAGTTTTGGAAGAAGCATTGCATGCAGGTTAGGGAAACCCATATCCAGAGTAAGTGTCTGTTCCAGTGAGGACAGACCTCTGCCCTTTCCATAGTGGAAGAGGTCCAATATAATTAACCTGCTACAGGTAGCTGGCTGATCACCCCAAGGAATGGTGCCATAATGAGAGCTCACTGTTGGTCTCCACTGCTAGCAAATTGGACACTCTGCAATGGTCATAGCCAGGCAGGTCAGTCTTGGTGAGTGGAAGTCCTTGTTGCTGAGCACATGCATAACCTCCATTCCTGCCACCACAGCCACTTTGTTCATGGGCCCAAGGGGCGATGACAGGCACCGGTGGGGAAAGAGGTGGTGTCCACAGAAAGGGTCATCCTATCCACTTAATTATTAAAATCCGCCTCCACTGAGGTCACCTGTTGGTGAGCACTCACATGGGATGCAAATATCTTCACAGTTTTTGACCACTCAGAGAAGACCATCTGCATCCTCTTCCCCCAATTTTTTTGTCATCAATTTTCCAATCATGCTTCTTCCAAGTCCATGACCATCCAGCCAAACTATTGTCTGCAGCCCATGAATCAGAATATAATCGCACATCTGGCCATTTCTTCTTCCATACAAAGTGTTCAACCAGGTGCACTGCCCGAAGTTCTGCCTGCTGGGAAGATTTCCCTTCACCGCTGTCCTTCAGGGATGTCCTAGGAAGGGGCTGTAGTGCTTCAGCTGATGTGCAGGTGGTGCCTGCATATCACACAGAATCATCTGCGAACCAGGCCCTAGTCTTCTCCTCCTCTGTCAACTGATCATAGAGAACTCCCCATGAGGCCATCAGTGCAGGCTGGGGGAGAGAAGGCAGGGTGGCAGGAGTGGAGACCATGGGCATTTGAGCCACTTTCTCATGTAACTTACTTGTGTCTTCTGGACCTGCTCAAGCCCAATCACATATATACCACCTCCATTTGATGATGCAGTGCTGCTGTGCATGGTCCACTTTATAGCTAGATGGGTCAGAAAGCACCCAATTCATGATAGAAAATACAGGTCACATGGTGACTTGATGACCTTTAGTCAAATATTCAGTTTCCACCAAAGCCCAGTAGCAGGCCAATAGCTGTCTCTCAAAAGGAGAATAGTTATCTGCAGAAGATGGCAGGGCCGTGCTCTAAAATCCTGGAGGCCTCTGCTGTGATTTACCTAAGGGGGCCTGCCAAAGGCTCCAGACAGCATCCTTATCTGCCACTGTTACCTTAAGCATCATTGGATCTGCTGGGTCACATGGCCCAAGTGGCAGAGCAGCTTGCACAGCAGCCTGGACCTGCTGCAGAGCCTTCTCCTATTCTGGACCCCTCTCAAAGCTGGCAGCCTTTCAGGTCACTTAATCAATGAGCCAGAGTATCACACCCAAATGAGGAATGTGTTGCCTCCAAAATCCAAATAGGCCCACTAGGTGTTGTGCCTCTTTCTTGGTTGTAGGAGGGGCCAAATGCAGCAACTTATCCTTTACCTTAGAAGGAGTATCTCAATAGGTGCCACACCACCAGACCCCTAGAAAGTTTACTGAGATAGAGGGTTCCTGAATTTTAGTCGGATTTATTTCCCATACTCTGGCATGCAAATATCTCACCAATAAGTCCAGTGAGTTTGCTGCTTCTTGCTCACTGAATCCAATCAGCATAATGTCATTACTGTAATGGACCAGTGTGATATCTCGAGGAAGCAAAAAGTTATCAAGGTCTCTCGGAATAAGATTATAATACAAAGCCAGAGAGTTGATATGCCCCTGAGGTAGGACAGTAAAGGTATATTGCTGACCTTGCCAGTTGAAGGCAAATTGCTTCTTGTGGGCCTTATAGACAAGAATGGAGAAAAAGGCATTTGCCAAGTCAATGGTTGCATACCAGGTACCAGGAGATGTGTTAATTTACTCAAGCAATGAAACCACATCTGGTACAGCAGCTGCAATTGGCGTCACCACTTGGTTAAGCATACGATAATCCAGTCATTTTCTAAGATCCTTCTGTCTTCTGCAGAGGCCAAGTGGAAGAGTTGAAAGGGGATGTGGTGGGAATTACCACCCTTGAGTCTTTCAAGTCCTTTATGGTGGCACTAATCTCCACAAGCCCTACAGGGATAGGATATTGTTTTTGATTTACTATTTTTCTAGGTAGAGGCAGCTCTAATGGTTTCTTTTTGACCTTTCCCATCATAATGGCCCTCAATCAACCAGTCAGGGAGCCCATGTGGGGGTTCTGCCAGCTGCTGAGTATGTCTATACAAATTATGCATTCTGGCACTGGAGAAGTGACCACAGGATGAGTCCGGGGACCCACTGGACCCACTGTAAGTCGTATGTGAGCTAAAACTTCATTCATTACCTGACCTCCATTAGCCCCTACTTTAACTGGAGGACCATAACAACATTTTCAGTTCCCTAGAATCAATGTCAGCTCAGAGCCAGTGTCCAGTAATCCCTGAAATGTCTGATCATTTCCTTTTCCCCAAAGCACAGTTACCCTGGAAAAATGCCGGAAGTCTCCTTGGGGAAGGATGGGAGAAAGATTTACTGCATAAATTGTGGGTAATGTAGTGGGGTCCTTCCTCAAAGGGACCTGGCCTCCCCTTCATTCAAGGGATTCTGGATCTGTAAACTGGCTGGGTCTGTAAATCAAGTTGGGAAATTGATTGAGGGGCCATGATTCTGTTTTTATAATCCAAATTAGCCTTTTGTCCATTTGACCTAGAAGTTTTCTGTTTGTATAATTTAAGTAGAAATGCAGTAGGCTTCCTATCAATTTCACTTCTAGGACCACCATGGTTAATTAGCCAATGCCAGAGCTTTACATGAGTCAGACTATTCTGATTGCTGCTTTGCCTCTGCTGTCCATTACGGTAGCTACGCACACCTTGCCTTTGATAGTTGAGTGCTGCCACTTGGCCCCTGTCACCTCAGGATCCAGTTATTCCCATTGCATTTCAATCTTGTAGTTGAGTGACTGCAGTTCCCAACATTAGATATGACATGCAGAGAAGAACAACTACAGGGCTCTCCAAAGATGCAGGTGCTGCCCTCACAAATCTATTTCACAAGGCATTGGTCAAGTGTATATCTTCCGAACCCTCCCAGCTGGGATGAGTTGGCCTAAAGTGACTAATTCACTCCACTATCCCCATCTCCCTAAGCCTTTGGATCCCTTCCTCCACATTAAACCAAGGGAGATCAGGCATTTCTGCCCTTCTCTCCCTCTCTTTCTCTCCCCATCCCTCTCTCTCTTCTCCTCTCTCTCTCTCTCCCCCCTCCTCCTCCCTCCCTTCCTCCTTCCCTCCCTCTCTCCTTCCCTCTCCCTCTCTTTCCCCGTCTCTCTCTCCCTCTCTCTCCCTCCCTCTCTCTCCCCTTCTCTCAAGAAGCCCTCTCTCTCTCTCCACCCTCCCCCTCTCCCTCGCCGCTCCCTCTTCCCCCTCCCCCTCTCCTTCTTGCCTCTTCCCTTTCTCTCTCTCCCTGTCCCTCTCCCCCATCCCTCTCCCCCTCTCCCTCTCCCTCCCTGCCTTCTTTTCTCTTCCCCTTCCTCCAAAAGAAAAAAAAAGAGATCAGGCATTTCCGGCTTACTCACAGTGGGCCATCTTTTAATCCATAGTTCAGCTAACCAAGCAAATAGACTATAAGAACCTTTTGAACTTCCCAAGCTGCAATATTAAATGTAGAGTCCCTACTTAGTGGGTCCAAATCAATAAATTCAGCCTGATCCAACTCTATGTTCCTTCCACCATTTTCTCACACTGTTAATATCCACTCCCATGACTGTTCTCTAGACTGCTGTTTATATAAATTAGAGAATGCAAACAGTTCTTTTTGAGTGTCGCACACCTCCTCATGGGTCACACTCTCAACCTCACTTCTAGGGGCCTGCCAGGACTTTAGTTATAGGTCTAGAAGCAAACAGAGGTGTTGGGGGAAGCTTCTTAGGAGAATCAACATTATCTTGCCTGGCAACTGCCTCAGGGGAGGCCATCACTGTTGCCTCAGGTTGTGCAGGGTTTAACTCCTCAGACAAAGGTGGAAAGGCTGATGGCAGCATGTGTCAGGAAGGGGATGTTGCCATTATACTGGGGAAGGGGGAGCTGTTTCTTCCAGCAAAAATGTTCAGTGTCCCTGGCTTCATGAGGTTCCTCCCACATGTCCCCATTCCAAGTTGCAGGGTCCCATCTTTTCCAGTCAATGCCCTCACTTTAACTGTAGACACCTGTTGAGGCTGTGCATGCACCTTTCATTGCAGGTCAGCCACTCACAGAATAAGAGCTTGTGTCTTAATTTTCCACAATTTCAGCTCTTTCTCTGCAGGAGATTAGACTCTCACTCAGGGCAATCTTAGCAGGCTTGAAGCTCAGTGTCTGTTTCTGAAGCCAGGAGACAGAATCCCTGAGTTCCTCGTTTTCTTTCATCACTTTGTCCACTCAACAACCAACCAGCTTCATTGTGTTCCTTGGTTCTCCACATATGGTCAAAAGTATTAAGTATAACGTCACTAAACTCCTTTCCTCTCATGAGTGGTGAATCGAGAGTGTCAAATGCACTTATTTTGCATAACTCTCTAAACAGTTTCTGCCAAGGACTATCAGTGTTCTCTCTCACTATATATACACATCAGTGTTCTATATACATATATATATATATACACATAGGATATATAATATATATAATTTTATATATGTAATTATCCTAGTAGGATATATAATTATATATAGTATTATATATCCTATGTGTATATATATATATGATATATATAATATTAGTATATATATAATATATACTAATATATATATAAAGAATTTATTAATTATTAACTTATAAGATCACAAGTCACTCAATAGGCTGTCTGCAACCTAAGGAGCAGGGAGAGGCAGTCCAAGTCCCAAAACTGAAGAACTTGGGAGTCCGATGTTTGAGGGCAGGAAGCATCCAGCACAGGAGAAAGATGTAGGCCGGGAGGCGAGGCTTGTCTTGTTTCACATTTTTCTCCTGCTTTATATTTGCTGGTGGCTGATTAGATGGTGCCCACCTGATTAAGGGTGGGTCTGCCTTCCCCAGCCCACTGACTCCCTCACAGACACACCCAGGATCAATATTGCATTCTTCAATTCAATCAAGTTGACACTCAGTATTAACCATGACAGGTTATATACAAAAACTATACCATTTAATGTAAGGATCTTGAACATCAGCAGACTTTGGTATCTTGTGGGAGGGGGACCTTCTGGAAGTGTTCCCCCATGAAAACCAGGGAGACATGGTACTTAATAGTTTTTCAGCACTCCCTGTGTGTCAGGCATTCTGCTAAGATCTTATCCTTAAAGACCCCATTTTACAGATTTAAAAAAAAAAGAGGCATAGAGAAAAATAAAGGGTCTCAGCCCCTTGCTCATGGTCAAACAGCTGAGAAGTGGTAGGAGCAGCATTTGAACTTGGGCAATCTGACTCCAGAGTCCTATTACCTTTGACAGGGAAGAGACGTTTGGTTGCCAGCCTGCTACCTCCCCCAGAGAAGAGTGTGCCAATCAGCTCTCAGCAGGTGGCTTGGAGATGATTGGCCTAACGTTTTTGAGTAGCACTTTTCTCATTAGAAATAATGGAATACAAACTTTTATCTTGATGGGCAGAGCCCCCTCTCTCTGGCCAAGGATGTGAGCAGAAGTGATATCTGCAGCTTCTGAGTCACACCCTTAAAGAGGTAAAGGAGGTGGGGAGATGGAGGGAACCATTCTCTTTCTTCTACTCCATTTCCATTGCTTGGAATGCAGACCCAACAGACAAACTGGTCAGCTTTCCTGAACTGCATGAAACTGCATGTTGGGGATGATGGAGAAACATAATAGAATGTCTGGGTCCTTGCCAACATTGAGCAGCCATGCCAGAGAGAGAGATTTTGCTGAAGCCACTGAATTTGGGGTCTTGTTAACAGCAGACTAATCTACATCCTTGCAGTTTCTCTTGGTTTCATTTGGTTTACATAGATTCAGAGAGTGACCTTTTTCCTAAACTCATCTTCAAAGTCTAAGGATCCTTGACTCTAATCCTCATTGCCCAAACCAAAACCTCCACGTTTTACTCCATGGCTATTTCTCAACAAGTTACCTCCCCATCTTTGAGCCACCCCCACCCCACTTGGAAAGTAGGAAAAGTGAACTCAGCAACAGTGAAGAAAAGTGCAGATGAGTGAGATCACAGGTCAAGGGCTTTCAGCTTTACAAGAAGAATGAATTGAATAACAGATGATGAAGAGGATAATGGTGATAGAAATGGTATGGTTTCGATGATAGAGATTGTAACGGAGATAGAGATCCGCTGTTTCTGATGGTGATGAACTTGGTGAAGGAGGAAATGGTGATAGACGGTTGTAATAGTTGTGATGAGAATGACAGTGGTGGTGTTGCTAGTGACACTGATGGTGGGAGAGGTGGTGATAACACTGATGGCAATGATAACAATGCTGATGATGGTATCTGATGAAAATGATGGCGGTTGCTATGGTGATGATGATGGTAATGGTGGTTGCTATGGTGACGATGATGGAAATGGTTGCTATGGTGATGATGGACCTGATGGTTGCTATGGTGATGATGGTAGTGAAGATGCTGGTTGCTATAGTGATGATGGCAGTGATGACCGTGGTGATGAGAAGGATGGTGAAGTGTGATGGTGAGGTAATGAGAGGTCATTATGGTGATGATAATGATGGTAGTGGTGATAGTGACGATTGTATTCCTGATGATGGTGGTGATCGTGATGACAATAATGGTAATGCAAGGATGGCATTGACATTGGAAGTGTTAATAGCAATATCGATGGGAGCCCTTTTAATGGCTGGATACAGAATCAGGAATAACTTTTCCCTGATCATGGATCACCGTTTCTTGATGAGATGACACCCAGATTTATAACTCCAGATCAGATCTATTCAACAGTTCCTGGACTCATATATGCATTTTTATGTCTCATCTCTTCTCATGCAATCACATGTGGAACTCTTGTTCCCCTTAGCCTCCACCCCACACCTGTTCCTCTTGCCATCCTCATCTAAGTAAGTCACAGCACCATGCATCCAGTGCAAATTCTAGGACATACCCTTGGTTCCTTCCTATGAAATATCTCCTCCCCCCACCCCGATTTCCAGCCCATCAGTAAGCCCCATCACCTCTACCTCCAAAGACATCTGACTCTTTGCATTGCTTCTGATCTGCATTGCTTCCACCCTCTTGTCCCAAGCCACCATCATTTCCCTCCTGGTTTAATGCAATCATCTCCTAACTGGGCAACTCAACTCCTGGTTTTCAGTCTTTTTTATTGTTATTTTTTATTTTTGGAAATAAGGTCTCACCCTGTTGTCTGGGCAGGAGTACAGTGGTGTGATCACTGCTTACTGCAGCCAGCCTCGAACTCCTGGGCTCAAATGACCCTCCCATCTCAGCCTCCTGAGTAGCTGAAACTACAAGCATGCCACTACACCCAACTAATTTTAAATGTTTTTCTAGAGACAGGGTCTTGCTATGTTGCTCAGGCTGGTCTTGAACTCCTGGCCTCGAGTGATCCTCTCGCCTGGGTCTCCCAAAGTGCTGGGCTTACAGTGTGAACCACCACACTCAGCCCAGCTTTCACTCTTGCCACCCCACAATCTTTCTTCTCTCAGCAGTCAGAGTGATACCTTGCAAATGCAAGTCAGACCCTGTTGTGTTTCTGCCCCAAACTTTCTTAAAGTGTTTTATTGCCCTGGACAAAAAAAATCTAAGCTTTATTTTTTGTGTTATTTTATTTTTATCAAGCATGTGTTCTAACCTCTGCCTAGTTCTCTGACCTCCTCTCATGCTTCAGTCACAATTTCTGTTTCTCTAATGTCTTAAAGCACCTTCCCACCTCAGGGCCTTTGCATCTGCCATTCCCTCTGCCAGAAACACTCAGTTCCCAGATCTGCAGAGCCAGTGGCAGTGTAAGAATTCAGACTAGCTGGGCTGGTCTCTCTCAGCACATTGCCTTGCTTTATCTGCCCCATAATATTTATCACCATCTTCATCTTATTTACCTATTAGGTCATTGTTAGACTCCCCCACCAAGAGTGTGAGCTTCGTAAGAGAAGGACCTATGTCCTTGTTTCCCACTACGTCCCCAGCATCAAGGACAGTCACTGGCACATAGTAGGTATTCTACGAATGGCTGTGAATAAATTGGTTGGCTCATGAGACAAATTAGAAACATACCTCACTCCAGGTAAATTAAAAATGAAGCTTATGGCCACATGATCTCCTCAGTGAACACAAGTCATCCTCCCCCCTCTGCCCTTGTGCCCTCTGCCCTTGTGCCCTCCACTCTCTCCCCAGTTCAGCCCCCCAAATCTGATCACAGCTTCTGATCACAAGGTTTGAGTTCCTTGCTCCACCCCTGGAGTAACCATTGCAACACATAAATCTATTTTTTTTCTACTTCTCCACCTTCCCAAGATGCCAAGAGGAACAAAGGCCATGGGGAGAAGGTGGCCCCCACCCCTACTGTCATGGATAAGCATGAAGACAAGAAAGTGGTGAATCCCCCCGTTTAAGAAAAGGCCTAAGAATTTTGGCACTGGACATCCAGCCCAAAAGTGACCTCAACCACTTTGTGAAATGGCCCCGCTATATCAGGTTGCAGCAGCAGAGAGTTGTCCTCTCTAAGCAGCTGAAAGTGCCCCCTGTGATTATTAACCAGTTCACCCTGGTCCAGGCCCTGGACCACCAAACAGCTACTCAGCTGCTTAAGCTGACCCACCAGTACAGACCGGAGTCAAAGCAAGAGAAGAAAGCTATCAGCAAAGGAGACATCCTCACTAAGAGACACCTGTCCTTTGAGCAGGCATCAACACCATCCCCACCTTGGTGGAGAACAAGAAGGCTCAGCTAGTGATGATTGCACGTGATGGGGATCCCGTCAAGCTTGTTGTCTTTCTGCCTGCCCTGCGTCGTAAAATGGGGGTCCTTGATTGCATCATCAAGGGGAAGGCAAGACTGGGACGTCCAGTCCACAGGAAGACCCGCACCACTGTCACCTTCACACAGATTAACTCAGAAGACAAAGGCGCTTCCGCTAAGCCGGTGGAAGCTATCAGGACCAATTACAATGCCTGATGTTGATCTGTGGTCACTGGGGAGGCAATGTCCTGGGTTCCAAATCTGTGGCTTACATTGCCAAGTTGGAAAAGGCAAAGGTTAATGAACTTGCCACTTAACTGGATTAAATGTACACTTTTGTTTTCTGTACATAAAAATAATTTAAATAATACAAATTCTCCTTCAAAAAGAATTTTCCCTCTTCCCTGCTTAAGACCCATCAACGTCATGTATGCACCAATTTCCACACTGGGGTCACCAGCTTTTGATGGTTCCTTAGGGGTCCAGAGGAGGTGGGGGATGGGCAGAGCAAGCGTGGTTCCTAATCTCACATCCCCCTCAACCTCTGCTGCCAGAGAAGCCTCACTTGTACCAGGTATACAGAGAGGCAGGATTACCTTGAGATGAAGGTCAAGGCTTCAAAGCCAGTCTGCTTGCATTCAAATCCTGATTCTGCATCTCTTGAGCTGTGTGACTCTGGCCAGGTTACTCACCCTCTCTGATCATTAGTCCCCTTACCTGTACAGTGGAGCTAATGATGTGCCTGCCTCCTAACGGTTGTTGGGAGAAATGAATGAGTTTATTCGGGTGAGGCACTTAGGACCATTCCTAGTACATAGTGAGTGCTCACTAAGTGTTGGCTATTATTGTCAATTACTTTTTTTTTTTTTTTTTTTTTTTTTGAGACAGGGTCTCACTCTGTCACCCAGGCTGGAGTGCAGCGGTGCAATCTCACCTCACTGCAGCCTTGCCCTCCAAGGCTCAAGCAATCCTCCCACCTCAGCCTCCGGAATAGTTGGGACTATAAGTGCATGCCACCACGCCCCGCTAATTTTGGTATTTTTGCTAGAGACGCAGTTTCGCCATATTGTCCAGGCTAGTCTCAAACTCCTGAGCTCGGGCAATCCTCCTGCCTCAGCCTCCTAAAGTGCTGGGATTACAGGTGTGAGCCACCATATGTCCTGTTAACTACATTTTCACATAGGAATTTATTTCCACCGATTAAAAGGGGAAAAAAAAGTAAAAACCATTGGTTTTCATGCTTTACATTGCAATTATTGCCATATACTTTCTATATTTGCCTGGAAATCTCTTTGGGGGGGAGGGGAAAGACCAGGTTTCATTCACTGTTTCTGTCACCTCGGAGACGCTGCATCTAGGAGGCCTTCGACAAACACGCAGGAGGGAGGAAGGAAGCCAGGCAGTGAATGCGTCCCCGCCCGTGACACGCCGCAGCATGTCATGCTCATGTTCCTCCAGCAGGTGTCGCCCTTGTCTCTGAAACGGCCGTCTGGGCCCGGCTCACTGTGGTCCAGGCCCACGGAGGGTCAGATGAGACCCGAGGATGCCGCGGCTCCAGCAGATCCGGGTTGTTCTGCGTCAGGGAGGGGGCCCCGGGAGAGATGCGGAAAGCCTCAGCAGAGCAGGCCACAGGCTGCTTGGGGTTTGGAGTCTCCAGGCTTGGGTTCTAGTCCCAGCGGGGGACGCCAAGAGCATCCATTCCCTTCTCTGAGCCTCGGTTTCCTCTCCTCCAAAGCGGGGCAATCCTGCTACGACGGGACCTCGGGCAGCTGTCAGGCTCCACCTAGCAGTCGACAGGAGTGGGATTTGCGGTTTCGTTTCTTGGTCTGTTTTTAAATTGTACCTGCCAGGGAAGGCCAGGGCACCTCCAGACCTCCCCAGCACACGGATCTGCACCTCTGAGGGAAAGCAAAATGAAACACTCAGCAGCCTGGAATTCTGAGGAGGGAGAAACCAGGAGGGAAGAACACATGGAGCCGTGTAGGTTCCCAGGGAAGACACCAGGACAGCCGGCGGTCCGAGTGGACCACACCTCGGGTGACTCTTCTGTGCCAGCGTGAGCACATCCAGGTAGACTGCTGGTCTCTCTTCCTCAGAAGCAGACACACCGGAGGGATGTGGAGAGGGAGGTGGACGTGGCACTCCTCTGTCACCGAGGTCCCCTCAGCCTCTCGGCTGTGGCTCAAACAAGTCCCTTCCCCTCCCTGGGCCTTTCTCTCTGTGAAATGAAGCGAGTCTGGGTCAGGCCTTTTCAGGCTGTTCTTTAGCAGCAGAAGCACAGAGGCAGACAAAGAAAGCTGTTGGAACCCGGGGTGACGGGACAAGGACCCCACTCTCCTGGCCACCCCTCCACTGCAGTGACCCTAAGTGGCTCAAACCATGGGCTAGTTCTCCAAGGCTCTTCATTTCTTTGTGGTTTTGAGATGGAGTTTCACTCTTGTTGCCCAGGCTGGAGTGCAATGGCACGATCTCAGCGCACTGCAAATTCCGCCTCCCAGGTTCAAGTGAGTCTCCTGCCTTAGCCTCCTGAATAGCTGGGATTACAGGCAAGCACCACCACGCCCAGCTTTTTGTGTGTGTGTGTTTTGTAGAGATGGGGTTTCTCCATGTTGGTCAGGCTGGTCTCAAACTCCTGACCTCAGCGCCCGCCTCAGCCTCCCAAAGTGCTGGGATTACAGACGTGAGCCACCGCGTCCAGCCTCCAAGGCTCTTACTAAGCTCAGGACTTCAAGACTCTGCAGTCTTTGTGCCGGCTCACCTCGGCCGTCCTCCCATAGGCCTCCAGCGATGTCCCATCTCCCCAACCTCTCCCCACGCTCGCAGGCCCTGGGAATGTGAGGTTTGGAAGGGGGCCCATGAAGGGGGCTGCCAGCCTCATCTGTCACCGGGATGGATGGGGAAACTGGTCCAAGGTCCCATAACTCCCAGGGCAGAGCTACGTCCTCCCCGCCAATCTGCACCCCACCTCTGACCCTTAGACAGAGCCTCTCTCCAGGCCTGCGTGAGACCAGGCCAGATGTTCGTGGGTGCCGGGCCTGGTGTCAGGGCCAACGGGACGCTGGCTCGCCCTCGCAAAGGTTGCCGCCCTTGCACTTCCCCTCCCAGGGGCTAATGAGCTCCAGGCCAGGTCCGCCAGAGCTCCCAGGATGCTCCTGAGCTGGGACCTCACCCAGCCTGCTGAGGTCACGGCCCCTCCTGCCCTCCCCCACTTGCTTCTCCTCCAGGCCCATCTCTTGCCTCTTGGACACCCTCCTCCTGCAGCTCCCTTTCATTCCACAGAAGCAGGGCAAGAAGCTCCTAGTCAAGGCCACACAGCAAAGCAGAGGCAGAGCCTGGAGGAGACCTGCCCCTATTCTCAGCCCAGCACGCCCACCCTTCCCACCTGCGGAGGGCAACCCGGAAGATGGGTGAAGGTTCTACTCCTGCCTCCACCCCCCAGCTGCGTGACCTTGAGAAAATTACTTCCCCTCTGTGATCCTCAGTCTCTTCATCCCTAACAGGGATAATAACAGTTGTTGATGATAGGAGCATAATCTTTGACAATATTAAATGTCCTGAACACGTGAATATTAAATGAGATAAAATGCATAAGCACCCAGCGCCTTATATATTGCTAGGCCCCCCCTTTTTTTTCTTGAAAACAAGAGTCTTGCTCTTGTTGCCCAGGCTGGAGTGCAATGGTGTGACCTCAGCTCATTGCAACCTCTGCCTCCCAGGCTCAAGCGATTCTCCTGCCTCAGCTTCCAAGTAGCTGGGATTACAGGCTCCCACCACCATGCCCAGCTAATTCTTTGCATTTTTAGTAGAGATGGGGTTTCACCATGTTGGCCAGGCTGGTCTCGAACTCCTGACCTCAAGTGATCTGCCCACCTAGGCCTCCCAAAGTGCTGGGATTACAGGCATGAGTCACTGTAGATCCTTTCATTATTATTTTCTCAGGGGCTCCCAGTGGAAGAAATGCACATTTCAATTCCTTTTTGACATTTGAGGATCTTCAGTCTAACCGCAGCCCCCCATCTAAACTTCTCCCCTTCCTCATCTGGCCCCTTTCTTCTAGGTACTGGCCCCTTTGCTGTTCCAGCAAACTCCCAGCTCTTCCCTGCTGTGACATCTTGACCTCTGCTGTCTCTCCCGCTATTACCCTCCCCCTATTCAAGTCAAGAGTCCTGTTCCTCCCTCCTCTCTACTTGCCGCCTCAGCCATGGCATCTGCTCCAGGAGGCCTCCCAGGTCATCCCGGCGCCTTCCTGAGTCCCTGTGGGCTGCCCCTCCTCCCCTTTCTGTGTCGTAACATTCTCTGGCTGAACTTTTTCTGCAGGCCTCATCACTCGCTCCCTGTGTTCCCTCAGGGCCAGGCACAGGTGGCGTCCATCTCCCACTCTCTTCTCTGCCTGTTCTCACCACATCTTGTCCCTCCTGAACTAAACTCCTTCTCCAGCTCACTGGCCAAGGAAAATAATAAGAATGACCACAACAGCATTGATTATGAAAGCTCACATGTATTGGGGACTGACAATCAGGTCAAATTCCAGGCAGTGTTGTGTATTAGCTCATTTAATTTGCCCCCGTTTTACAGATGGGAAAACTGAGGCACGGAGAGTTTTTTTTTTTTAAGCAGTTAATCCAAGGTCATACAGTGGGGACATAGTGAAGCCAGCTTTCAGACCCAACTCAGGCCAGTTCCAGTGCCTGGGCTTTTAGGAAGCCCTTTGTGCTATAGGCGGGGGTCCACCTTAGACACAGCTTAGCTCCCCCTTCCTAGCCAGCACCACCAGGCAACCCAAAACTCAGGAACCCAGGCAAGGCTGAGCACTGCACAACCCCAGGAGGTACCATGTCATAGAAGGCAACAGAAGGATCGCCCTCAGGAGTTGTACAACCCATTGGCTTAGCCCCAGGTGAGCGTTGAGGGTCATCCGGCCCTGCCCAGATTTCTGCCAGCTTCTCCAGTCCTCGCTGGAATTCTGCCATCTTGCGGCCACCATGGGAATTAGCTGTGCCTGCGGCTTGCAGGCTGTTCAGTTACCGTCTTACATACCCACCAGGCCTGACCAGACCACAAGGTTCAGGAGAACTAAAACCCAGCCCCGCCCTCGAGGCGCCCAGGCCCTCCAGCCGTCCATCCACAGGAGCAGAGGCGGGTTTATTCCAAACTTCTATCAGCCCTCCCTCCACTGGATGCCTGATCAGACCCTCCCTCAGTCCCGTCCACCCCGGCTCCAGCCCCCACCAGGGACCATCTCACCTGGCTGGAGCCGGAAGCAAGGGAAGACAAAGTGCGGATGTATGGAATGAAGAGGGGAGGTTAGGAAAAGGGAAGCCTCTGGGATATTCGCGAACCACTTAGATCACTTCTAGAGCTGCTTTGGAGGCCTCTGTGTTCCGCTTGGAAACAGAGCAGGAAAGAAACCTAGAAAGTCCCAAAGCACGCTCCAGGGAAGGTCAATATTCCCATCCCCAAGTTCCCCAGGCTGGCTTCAGAGAGCTCTAAACACCCGGCACTACAGCCCAGAGTCACCAAGCCGGAGAGTTGTCGCTTTACTCTTTTCCTTTCTTCTGATTAGACCCATGAGGAAGTTTCTATTTGCTGCTCCTCCAACCTGAACCCTGCTCAACGCTCTAAACCTTCCCCACTAACAGAGTCTCCCTGGCAATGCGTGGCACCAGTCAGCTAAAGTTTCCTTTCAAGTAGAAACAAAGCATAGGGATGGTCATTTTACTGAACACCTACTATGTATCAGGTACACAGCAACCTTATTCCACAGGCTCAGAGAGGTTAAGTTACTTGCCCAAGGCCACACAGCTAACGAAAGAGGTTCCAGGTTCCTCTCTGGATTTATCAGACTCCGAGTTCATCTTTATCTTCTTTGTCTTCCTCTCTCACCTCAGCTCCTGTTAACTCTCTGATCTCAGCTTCGGTTCATTCCTCAGATCTGCTGGCAGTCCTGCCTCAGGGCCTTTGCACTTGCTGTTTTCAGATGCCCACATGGCTCACTCCCTGGCATCCTTCCTCGATGTACTCAGACTCACATCCAGACCGTCCCTGACCATCCTGGGTAAGGTGGTGACCCCTCCCCTCTCACTTTTCTTGGTCAGGACCTCTACCAAATGTTATTTTACTTATTTTCTCTCTGCCTCCCCTAGTGTGCGAGCTCCACAGAGACAGCGGCTTTGTCTGTTTCTTGTTAACTGCTTTGTCTCCAGCACTGGCAAGCACCTGGCTCACGGGAGGAGTTCAGTGAACGCCTGCTAGATGAATGAATTGGAAGAGAGGGCAGAGCATGGATCCCAGGCTCTGGCACAGCGCAATTCCCAGTAAAGCCAATAACATTATTTTGTTTTCATACTTCTTGTTCTGGTTACCTTTTGTTTCTTATGGCAAATGATTCTGATTTTTTTTTTTCATTTGTAGGAGTAATATAATTTTTTTTTTAAGAAAAGATCTCACTTTGTCCTTCAGGCTGGAGGACAGAGGTGCGCTCATGGCTCACTACAGCCTCAACCTTCCTGGGATCAGGTGATCCTCCCACCTCAGCCTCCCAAGTAGCTGGGACTATATGTGAGCACCACCATGCCCAGCTAATTTTTGTGTGTTTTTTTGTAGAGACAGGATCTCACCATGTTGCCCAGGCTGGTCTTGAATTCCTGGACTGAAGCAATCCGCACACCTCAGCTTCCTAAGGTGCTGAGATTACAGGCATAAGCCACAGGACCCAGTGATATGTATTTACCCTTTAAAATAAATTTAATTGGAAAAATTACATTGATTTAAAGAATAATATTTAATAAAGAGAGTTAGAGGTGGCATGGCAAAAATCAGGACGGTGGCACAGGATAAGCATGGCTGCATGACTGCTGGTGCGAAGGCCTTCCATTTGTCCGATGGGGAAGCTGAGGCCAGAGGGCCCAGGATTTGTTCAAGGTCACACAGCAAGTTAATGGCAAGTGAGCATTAGCATGTGAGTCTTGTGGTTCCGGATGTGGCTTTTCTATTTTCTTTCTCAATTCTCTATTCCATCCATCAGTGGGCACTTGAGGGAGGAGGCTGCCTAGGGGCCAGCCTGTGCTGAAGACAGTAGGACTGATGGGACTGAGGACTTTTTTTTTTTTTTTTTGATGACTTTGTCTCCATCACCAGAGCAATGCTTGGCATGAGATAAGAGATCAACAAACCCTTACTAGGTGCAGGAATAGAAGAGAGAACGGAAGACTGGAACCCCAAATCCCACCCCGAGGATCCCCCAGTGAGCTGAGGAGTCAAGACCAGACCTGTGGTAACAGAGTCAGGCTGAGGAGGTCACATCTCCAATCTCCCTGTCACATCCAATCCAGGGAGTGGATGCCTGTGTGCAAAGGAGCAGGGGAGGTGGGGGGTGCCGGAAATAGGGAGGTGGGCACGTGTTTTGGGACCTGGGGAGAGGCATGGGCCTCGTGGGGCTGACTGGGTTACAAAAAGCAGCCCAGGGTAGATGGTGGAGGATTCATTCTTCCTGGGGACTGCCATGGCCTTGGGCAGCACAGAGCAGTAGTGAAGGCTCAGAGCCCCGAATCTGACAGTTCTGATTACGAGCCCAGCCTCTGCCACTCACCAACATCATCTTCTTTATCTTCCTCATCATCTTCCTCTCTCTCCGAAGGGCTGACCTCACGAGTAAATGAGAAAGTCTCCGTAGACCACTTACTGCACCATCTGGTCAGAAGACAGAGCTAGGAAAACACTAATGGCTGGTTATTTCGGGGAAGGGGTCAGGTTCAAGGATGGGTTAAAGGCACCAGGATGTCTGCTCTGTACATTTCTTGGCCACAGCTCTCTAAGGGTGTCCACTTCTATTTTCAAGAAGAGTCAGTGACATTCAAAGGCCTTATACTCCTTTGGAGTCGGTGCTGGGGAGGTGGGAGGCTGGGAGGCTGAATCGGGGCCTGGAGAGATCCCAGAAATAAAGGGGTGGTGGAAACAGAGACTCCAAGGGGCCAGCCCCGTAGCCAACACAGCTGGTTGGGGGCAGAGCTGGGTCTGGAGGCCAAGCATGTGGGTCCCCTGCCTCATGCTCTGTCCCGAGCTCCTGGCTGCCTCTAGACTCAAGAATTAGAAATTGACTAGAATTGGTCGGGCCTTTCAGACATGACAGTTCTTCCTGGCATTGTGGCTGAGTCAGCCCTGAATGACTCTGGGCTTGAACCTGAGCCTTGGTCTACCCTTCTGCAGAATGGGGAGAATGGTACTGCCCAGCTTGTCTCACGCAGTGTCCTGAAAGTCAAATGATGAAATTATTCTTATTTCCTTTTTCTTCTTCTTCCAATAATTCTCACTCTTCTGATTGCTTAGCTGCCTGGCTCAGCCTCTGAAGGTCCAAGAGACACCTGAAGACAGAGCTGATGTCCTGCCCACCTGGAGACTTGGAAAATGGGGTCTTAGACTCCGGGCTTGGGGCTTTGCAGAAGCCTGAGGAGCGCTTTCCCAGGGCCCCGCCTGAGAAGGATTTATGGTTTGGCTTGCAATGTGGTGAACTGCTAAATATGCAGATTATGGGTACAAATCCGGGGGTGGCAGGAAAGGCAGCCAGGCAGGGTGGGGGGCGTGCTGGAGGTCTGGCGGCCGGACCCTGTGTGTGGGTGGGGCCGGCTGTTCCAGATGGAGCTGCAGATGTGGCTGCCTCAAGGTTCAGGTGGGGCTGCAGCACGTGGCTTCTCCTCCACCTCCTCAGCCTCCTCCAGGCCTCCAGGCCAGGCTGGATCCCCTCATCAGGGAGCAGCCACTGAAACCAACAATTCTGGTTCCTTTCAGTGTCTGGAGCAGTGGGTGCTGGAGATGAGGGCCACTGTCATTGTTCAGATGGGGAAATAGAGACACAAAGACATGGAGTTATGTATCCCTGGCCAATGGCAACTTAGAGGGCAGGCCTGAAACCAAAGGCTGATCTCTCGACCCCCTGCACTGGGCATGGCTGGGCAGGAGGTGGCTCAGATTCTACTCCAAACAGCCCAGGGAACAAGGAGCGGCCATTGTCCTCAGAGGCACTGAGACATCCCTGCCCCAGGTGGCTGGCTTCAGTGGAGTGGGGTTGTCAGAGGCATTTGAACCAGAGCGACTCCATCTTGAATAGGGGCTGGGTAAAATGAAGCTGAGACCCGATGGGCTGCATTCCCACGAGGCTGGGCCTTCTAAGTCACAGGATGAGCCAGGAGGTCAGCACAAGATAAGGTCACAAAGCCCCTGCTATTAAAACAGGACACAATAAAGAAGCCAGCCAAAATCTACCAAAATCAAGGTGGTAATGAAAGCGACCTCTGAGCATCCTCAGTGCTCATTCATGGTATGCTAATTATAATATATTAGCATACTAAAAGTCACTCCCCCCAGCACCATGACAGTTTACAGATGCCATGGCAATGTCAAGAAGTTACCCTATACAGTCTAAAAAGGGGAAGAGCCCTCAGTTCCAGGAAATCTCTGCCCTTTTCCCAGAAAACTCAGGAGTAATCCACCCCTTGTTCAGCATGTAGTTAGGAACTCTAAGGACACTCATTTGAGCAACCCATGCTGCTGCTCTGCCCATGGACTACCATTCTTTCTTTCCTCTACTTTCTTAATAAACTGGCTTTTACTTTACCCTATGGACTCGTCCCAGATTCTTTCTTGTGAGAGATCCAAGAACCCTCTCTCAGGGTCTGGATCAGGACCCCTTTCTGGTAACAGACTTGTGACTTAACCCCACATCTGAGCTTTGCCACGCGACCCCTGTTACCTCTTTCACAGTGCTGGAAAAGGACGCCTTAGGGCGGAAGAGACCTCCGTGGTGAATACAGGAACACATGGGTAGGGACACATTTCTTAGATTAGCTGGAAATTTTATAGGAAACAAAGCTCGGTTGCCTGCGAGGAGAGGGATCGGGATGTTGTCATATTTTAGAGGAAGGGTGAGGACGATGGAGCCAGAGGGGAGGCTGAGGTTCTAAAGGGGCATAAATTTTAGAGGCTGAGCCTTTGTCTTTTTCAGGTAGGAGAAACAGGGCACAGAGCAGGGTAGCAGTTCATATAGGAAGCACAGCAGTAGAATGCAAACAAACTCAGTATCTCTGGGTCCTTCTTAGCCTGCCTGGGGTGAAGGAAGGGGCATTGAGCACTGAGACCTGAACCCATCTTATCTGTTTTTTTTGTTTGTTTGTTTGTTTGTTTTTTGAGACGGACAGAGTCCCTCTCTGTTACTCAGGCTGGAGTGCAGTGGTGCAATCTCAGCTCACTGCAACCTCCATCTCCTGGGTTCAAGTAATTCTCCTGTCTCAGCCTCCCAAGTAGCTGGGACTACAGGTGCACACCACCACGCACAGCTAATTTTTTTTTTTTTTTTTTTTTTTTGTATTTTTAGTAGAGACAGGGTTTCACCATATTGGCCAGCCTGGTCTTGAACTCCTGACTTCAAGTGATCCACCCACCCTGGCCTCCCAAAGTGCTGGGATCACAGGTGTGGGCCACCGTGCCCAGCCTGAAGCCATCTTATGCTTAGCTAAAGTGCAACTTTGGGTACAGCGTCTCCTTCCTGCCCCAGCCCAGGGCTTCTCCACCTAACCCCTCAACTGGTCCTGAGAATTATGCAAATCAGCAGTCACCCGGGCTCTCAGAGGGCCCACCCTTCCTCCTGATCCTGGCAGTCCTCATGCCCCCACCTACAATGCAGACAAAAATCGGCCAGTGAATGCAGCTCTCCCCAGCTTCCTGTTTCTGGGTCCCGGATCTCCCATGCTGTTGGCCTAAGGGGGACCAAGACAGCCTCTGAGAAGCAGGACTATCGAGGCTGAAAGTGGCACGCGGTCAGGATGCAAACGACAAATCCACCAAAAGAAAATACAAAATAGAACCAGGAACACTGGGGCCTGGGAAACTTATCCCACTCAGGCATCTGTGGGTGAAAAAGATGTTTTCTCCTTAGAGGAAAATGGCCAGAGCATGGATGCTCCAGGTGAAAGCAGAGTCTCCCACTGTGTTCAGCCAAGGCCACCAGAAGGAGGACAAGAGTGGTAGGGCCTCAGCCCTGACCCTTCCCTCCTTCACAGCAGGGGTGACTTCTGGATGTCGTGCCCCACCCACCCATCAGGATCCACATTCCACCCTTTGAGATTCATTTCTTTGCCAAGGGTGAAGAAAACTAAGCATGAAATAGGAGTCTGATAAGCCCAGGTAGGAACCTGGACCTCTTTTGTTAGCTGTGTGACCTTGGGCAAGTAACTTAACCCCTCTGAGCCTGTATAATAAAGTTGCTGTGGGCCTGATGCATAGCAGGTGTTCATTAAAATGACCAGCCCCGTCCTTTGTTTCTACTTGAAAAGAAACTTTTGCTGCCTGGTGCCATCCATTGTCCAAATTTCATGGGCTCCTTCTTTCCCCAGCAATAACAGGTTTTAGGAAAGTGAACACGTGGCATCAGTAGCCACCACGCACTGTGCTGGGTGTTTCCATCACCAGAGAGGAAACTGAGGCACAGAGTGAGATAAAGTCGCTTGCTCCACATCACACAGCAACTCAGAAACCAAGAAGACTCAAGTCTAGATCTGAGAGAAGACCTTGGTCTTTTCAGTTCATCCTGCCATCTGCCTCTTCTTATGATTCACAGACTTCAGACTCAAAAGATCAGAGGCATTCCGACAGGACAATAAGAAGGTGGCAGTGGCGGGGAAGAGGCTTTGGGACCTCAGGAATGAGGACTCAGGCTGGTGAAGCCTGGTGGAGCAGAGGAGCAGAACTCATGGTGGAGGCGGCACCAAAATCAAAGTAGGTGTTCTCATGGCTTTGCAGAGGGAGGGCCTGCACTACGCACCCGTGTGACTCACATGCAGGGGGTTACTGGGGGAGGATCACGCTGGGACTGGTAGGGAGCTGAGCTGTCCAGGAAGAGCCAAGAATGGACCCACACCTCGGGCATCCACCTGCCTGGCCCTTTGCTCCCTTTGCCTTCAGAGGAAACTAGACACCAACTGCCAAGTTCCAGAGTTAGAGGGATCTCCTCCGAGCCTCAGAAAGCGTAGTCCCCTACCCACTTCCAGGCTGGCTGCAAAAGGAGTGTTTCCATCCTGGGAAAGGACCCCCTCCCCCATGCCACTTGATTGAATTCAGCAGAGCCTTTTATTTCTAATTCAGGAAGTGTCCTGACAATAAAGACATCATCGATATATTAACTCACCTCTTCAAAATTTCAAGCACATTCTGGGGAGAGATTTTCCAAATGGAAAACAAGACTGCAATAAAGTGAACAATATGGTCCTGGCTGTCACTGCTTTTACGGTCGGGTTTGAGCAGGGGGCACTGGGGGAAATGAGAAAAAAACTCGCAAAACAACCTGGAAGGGTGAACTCCCACTGTCAAGACGTTCATTCCAAAATCGGCCTCCACGCTTGGGCATGCTTCATTTCCATCTGCTTTCACCAAGAAATTGACCAAAAGCATCCGCTATTTGCTATTTGTTTGCAGTGGCCGTGCTTTTAACCCTCTTGACAGCCTCGTGGAAAGGCATTCCAGTGCAGTCTGTAATTTCCAAAGGTTGCTGATATCTGTGAGCCCTTTTTCGTTGCATGTAGGGGCTGTGCTAACATTTATTTGTGGGACCTGGTTCAATTCAGGGCTCACAGTACCCTGTGGAGGAGACCTATATCTCCTCATGATATAGGAGAGGAAAGCTAAGGTTTGAAGAGGGACTGGCTTGTCCAATGTCACACAGCTAGAAGGCAGCAGGGTCAGCATGGGGTCCCAAGGGCTCTGACCCAAACCCCCTTGCTGAGAGGAAGCGAGAGGGAGGCGATGACAGAGGAGTGAGGCCCCGAGGCTCTGGTTTTGGTGAAACTCTCCGGGCCTCCCCAGCCCCACACCCTCCTTCTCCTTCAGAGTCAAAGCAGGACAAATTTCTCCTTAGTGGGAATTCACGAATTCACACATTCACTCAACAGATATTTACAGAGAATATTCTAGAAGCCAAGGCTTGTGCTAGTGCAGGGATGGCATCATAAATAAAACAGCAAGTGTGGAAAGGTGGCAGGCAGACCCCCAGCCTCACTGATTTTCAGGGTCCAGGCCCCTTCCCCCTGCCACCCCCAGGGCCCTCCTCTGGGATCTGCCTCAGGTTATTCTCCACCCACCAGGAGTGGCCCCCAGACAGGGGTGGGCTGAGGCTGCTGGGGGAGCCTTTGCCGGCTCCCCTCAATGCTCCCCACACCCCACCCGACCTCTGCCCCAGATCTTTGTGGTTTCATCTCTGCCTGGGACAGGCCAGGGCTAAGGGAGCCCCCCAGGGAGCCTGGGTCAGCTCAGATGAGGGGGCAGGGAGGGAAGCAGGGTGAGCAGAGGTGTGTTTTGAAATCTGCTTCCTTTTGGCCACGCTTGAACTTCCAAGCTGCAGTGTTTGACTGACAGGCGGGGAGAGGGAGCTCCTGCTCCCCACGGAGCCCTGGGCAGAGACAGAGGGGCTCTGCAGGGGCTCAGGCCCCGGGGGCTGCATGCTCTGCCCTTCCTCCCCCTACTCTCAGCAGGGTCTGGAGAGGGGGGCGGGTCTGGGCTCCCTGAGCCCAAGAAGGCCAGGGTTGGGGTGAGGACCTTTGGGTCAGAGACAGAAAAATCTCAGAATCACAGCAGGTCTAGGCCCCTTGGAACACATCTGACAACAAAATCAAAAACACGGCCAACAAGGATGGGTATCATTTACTGAGCTGGGCTGCTCATTCATTACACAAGTGCTTAGTAACGGATCGGATCTTCCTAAAAAGCTCAGAACGCTGTCCTGTGCCTCGTAAATGCTGTGCGCATTTGTGAACCAGTAAATAAGGGGAGCCCTGGGGCCGCCATTTGTCCTTCCCTCCCTGCTTTTCCCTGGCCCTCCCCTGTGTGGGGCTGACTCCTGCCAACTATTCATACATTTCCCAGGCTCCCTTGCCCGCCGGCTTCCTGTTAGCCTTGGCCAATGGGAAGAACTGGTTGGAGATCAGCAGGCGGGGCAGAAGGGAGGAGCCAGGGTCTTCATCCTCATCTCTGTCCGCTTTAGTGGCAAATTGGGGAGTGGCTGGGTCACCGCCAGGGTTCCAGCCCCCTGCCTGACTGTGGTTCCGGCGTCCCACACAGAGTCCGGTTCCCAGGCTTTGGGTATCAACACTTCGTCCTCGATCTCTGGGGTCCCAGGTTGTCACAGCTGCCTGCCGCTGCTTGTCTGAGGGTGGCTCACCCTCCCGTTCAGGCCTTTCAGCTCCTCCAACCCTTTCTCAACTAGCTCCCTGCATCACATGCCCTCTGTTGAAATACCTGACTCGAGTTTTGACTTCCCAGCAGGTTCTTGGACTAAGAGAAGCCCCTACTATGTGCCAGGCTCAGATCCCTGCCTTCAAGGAGCTTACCATCTAGTGGGGAAAGGGATGTTTGTCAAATCATCCCATGAATGCGCATAAAAGCTCAGACAGCACCCAGTGCAGTGAAGGCCACTGCTGGTGAGGGAATGCCCTAGAGAGGGGGTTGGATCTGCCTGAGGTCGGCAGGCTCCTCGAGGAAGGGTTGTGTCTAGGAGGCAGTGTGTCCGATGCTCTGTGTGCACCGTTGCTCAACCGTGGGGCAATCCTGCAAGGTCAGGGTCATTGTCCCTATTCTGTAGATGAGGACATGGAGGCCCAGCAAGGAGCACCCTCTGTTGCAGCCCCAGGATCCCAGGAAGACCAGCTGTGACTGGAACTCAGGTCTATGCACTCTGCTGCCTGCTGTCTGGAACTGACATTTCGCAGAGGTGGGAATCGGCACAGTGACTCCTCCAGGGCCACCAAAGCCGGGGAAGCCAGGTCACCTGGTCCTGGTGTAGATCCCGGGGGCTGCCTCTGCCCTGGGAGATTTCCCATGTCACTGCTCATTTGCACACTCAGCGCGTCTTCCTCCTCCTCCTCCTTCTGCTCCCAAGTTCCCCTCCAATCTGCGGCTGAGGCAACATCAGAAACCACAGTGCTGGGCCCGCTGCCAGAGCCTCCCCCTCAGTGACCCCCTTCCCACGTCCAGAGTTTCTGAGACTAGCTCGAGAGTATGTGTGAAAACGTGCACTTACCTGAGCATATCTTCCCTGTGGTGTGTAGGGAGGGGCAAATAGAGCCCTCTCTAAGATTTGCCCCCTACCCACGATGTCAATTAACCCTGCCCCAATTAACTTCCACAAGTGTGGGCAGGACTTTCTGCTGAAGAGGTCACAGATGGGTGAGAGTTCAGGGGTGCTTGGTGTCCTGGGGGCTTTTCAGGGCAGCGTAGCTTCTGCACCAGGCGTTGGGTGCCTGGTGAGAGGCCAACAGCTTGCTGGCTAGGTGCTGGCCAGGCGGGGACGGAGAGCAGGCCCCGAGGGAGCCGGGAAGGCAAGACTCCAGGACATCTGGGCTGGGGGAAGGTGGAAAGCGCAAAATATCCGCGCAGGAGGTGAAGGTCTGGATGTGCAAGGCCTTGAGGTCTCTGACAGGAAGTTAAAGCCTCAGGGAACAGGAAGCTTGGCTGGGAATGGGCTGCGAGAGGGAGCCTCAGGCACACGGAGAAGCTGACCGAGGCCTCCTTGAGCAGATAGGGGCACTGCAGCTGAGGGGCAACTGCTTTGCTCAAGGGACGGGGAGTCGTTTTTATTTTCCACTCCACTGTTCCTAGATTGAAGCCAGCCAAGAATTGCTTCTGTGACAGCCTGATTACCTTGGCCTAATCTTCCAGTGGGTGAGGGGAGGCAGCACTGGGCTGGCATACCCAACTTTCTTTGTTTCTTTTTTAGAGACAGAGTCTTACTCTATCACCCAGGCTGGAGTGCAGTGGCACAATCAATGGCTCACTGCAGCCTCAAACTCCTGGCTTCAAGCAAACCTCCTACCTCAGCCTCCCAAGCAGCTGGGACCACAGGCACATGCCACCACACCTGGCTCATTTTCAAATTTTTTGTAGAGACAGCATCTCATTATGTTATTCAGGTTTGTCTGGAACTCCTGGCCTCAAGCAATCTTCCTGCCTCGGCCTCCCAAAGTGCTGGGATTACTGGCGTGAGCCACTGCGCCCGGCCACCAGCATTTGTTAAAGTTTCACCATGGGTCAGGCTCTCATCTAAAAAACTTGAAGCTGTCATTCTATAGATCCTTACAGTAACCCGCCAAGGTGGGTGCTACTCTCATCCGCATTTTACAAATGAGAAAAAATGAGGATAAGGGAAGTTAAAGAGCTTGCCCGAGATCACATAGAATTTTAATCCAAGGGTCTGGAGGCTCTTTTGCAGTGCCATCAAAGGCTTGCTGGCTCCCCCTGGCGTGCCCTTGAGGCAGCTGCCTGTGACTGTCTATGAGGGAAGCTTTGCAGATCAGGACCTGTGCAGATCTTCAATATCCTGGGTCTGCCTGTGCTGTAGTTCCTCTGCCTGAAATGTTATTCCTGCCTCTTTTCTAGTATCCTGGCCCGCTCTGGAGCTCAGTCTGAAGTTAGTTCCTGCTTTGGGGGTTAGTTACCTCCCCTGAACTCTAGGCTAGGCTGAGCTTCCCCATTTTTCCTCCCAGAGCCCCTGTATTTCTTCTTTGTAGCATTCATTCACTCATTCCTGTTTCATTATCTACTCAGTACACATGGTAGGCCAGGTGCTGGAAACTGAGCACAAAAGGGTCACAACGCCCGCCCTCGTGGTGCACACTGCCTAGGGAAAGACAGGAAAACAAAGAAATGCACAACTTTGTACCAAATACTCATACTCCTACTTTTTGAAAAATCAAGATAAGGCATGGAGATTGGCAGGTGGTATTTTAGACAGGGGGGTCGGGGAAGGTCACTCAGAAGAGGTGACGTTTGAGCAGAGATATGAGCAAAATGATTTGTCACAGCATGCCTTAATTATTCTCCGAACTTCTGTCTCATGCCTGTCTTTTCTACTGGGCTATAGCTGAAGACAGAATGTTTGCCAGTCTTGTTCATGAAGGTATTCCAATGCCTAGAACATTGCTTTTGCACGTAGTAGGTGTTCAACAAACAGGGCCTTGCACACAGTAGGTGAGTGAGTGAATGAATGAATGAATGAATGAATGAATGAATGAATGATGGAGGCAGAAAAATCTTGCATGCTCAAGTGCTAGATCTAGTCTGTGCCCCAGAACAATTGTGGACATGTCAATTTCCTCTTCAAAACCTCCCTTTCCTCCTAAATAGGGAATTAATGGGGAACTTGACCAACCCTTTGGTACAGGTGTTAAGAATCTCAACTGGTTAAACATCTGGACCCCAAATAGATGATTAAGACACTCAGCAGGCAGTGGGGCTGGGAGGATGTAGAGGGCAAAAAGGCATCAGTTTGCATGGCTCCAATTCCCCCCAAGAAAGCCTCGATGGACTGTCTGTTGTCCACACTTTTTTTTTTTTGGATGGAGTCTTGCTCTGTCTCCCAGGCTGGAGTGCAGAAGCATGATCGTGGCTCACTGTAGCCTCTGCCTCCTGGATTCAAGCGATTCTTCTGGCTCAGCCTCCTGAGTAGCTGGGGCCACCACACCTGGCTGATTTTTCTATTTTTAGTAGAGACGGGTTTCACATTATTGGCCAGGGTGATCTTGAACTCCTGACCTTGTGATCCGCCCACCTCAGCCTCCTGAAGTGCTGGGATTACAGGCGTGAGCCACGGTACCCAGCCATCATCCATATTCTTATTTGAGGCAGAGTGCCCATCAGGGAGTCTGAGGTGGTGGAAGAAGGCTGCTTCCTAACAGCTGTGCCGACTCCAGAGCTGCAGGCCCAGGCAGGCAGGCACCTCAACCCCAGCACAGAGGGAGGTAGCAGGGTGGGAGGTCAGGGTGACTTGGGAGCCACGGGCTTTATCCTACCAAACGGAAGGATCTCTCCTGGGGTGAGGCCGGTTGGGTGGGTGTTAGCGAGGGCCTGGGTTTTAGGGAGGCTCATGGATGACCTGGGAGTTTCATGCCTGAAGGCCCCTGTGCTCCACCAGTGGGAAGGATCAGGAGTCCACCTGCAAGCATTCCCCAGGCCCACCCTCCAGAGCTGACACTGAACTGAGAGGGAGGAGTGTGAGAAGAGCTGAGGGGCCTTGGAAAGAGTGTGGGACAGCCTGGCTCAGCCACCTGCTGAGCATGGCATGTCCCTTCTTTGGACCTCAGTTTTTCTACTCTGTAAAATGAGTTGATCATCATAACGCTGACCTGACCCAATTTCTGTAAGGATCCCATGGGAGGACATATGTGAAGTCCCATTACTGTGCATATGTCAAGTCCCATCACTGAATCTATTGGGTGCTAGACTCAGAAAAATAGCAGGAAGGGAAAAGAGAAAAAAGGGCTGATTTTCCACAAGGCTGGTGCTTCACTGACTTTTCGAGCACTTTTGTGTTTTAGAACTGAACACACCTTGGTTTGAATCCTAGCAAGTGATTCTCTAAGCCTCAGTTTTCCTGTCTATGAAATGGACAGATGAACACAGTCAATAATGAAACCCTGAAATGCTGAGCACAGCGCCTGGCTCATAGTAAGAGCTCAATCAATGGTTTAGTTAATATCACCGAGTCAAAATGGAGAATAAGGGGCTCCCTGCCTCGATGGACAAGGAGAGAGGCAGGGCCCTGATGAGGGAGCCCCGCACTGCCAAGATGGAGCAGCAGTGTCAAATGCAGCCTTCCCACAGCGGTGGCACAGACGCCGATGCCGCAAGGAAGGGTGGGATTTCTCCAGGGCACAGGGCACTCCAGGCAGAAGGACCTGCGTGGGGAAAAGCAAGGCAGCTGGAAAAAGCCAGTGGAGCTGCGCAGGCGCCAAGGTATAAACACAGGCGAAGAGCCAAGGGTGAGACCCATACAGGGGGTCACTGGGAGATGCCAGCACCCTCCACCCAGATGTCCTAAGGAAGGAGGCCAGGCCTCACGCCCCTCTGTGCCTGACCCCGAGCCATCACTGCCCCGTGGGGCCCGGCCTGGTTTCCCCTCCACTGCTCAGGGCGGAAATCCAGCAGGGGCAGCCAGGCCGACATCCAACCCTCCCACCGCAGGCCTGGCCTCAGCCCCTCTCCGGGCCTTTAACGAAGCCATAAATCCCCCGCAGGGCCGTGGGAGGGGCGGCGGCCCTGCACATGTCCCGGCGGCCGGACAGAGGCCGGCATCTCTGGCTGGCGGTGACTGAGCGCCCCGACACCCCATCACTCATCCCCTGCGCCCAGCTGCCCCCGCCTCGGCAGCAGCCCATCCATCTCAGCCGGAGGCTTTCAAGTCCAGCCCCAGGCCCCTCTGCTTAGTGTTAAGATGAGCCCGGCTCACGCGGACTGTTTTATTTATCTGGAGGTTCGTCCCGCTGCGGCCATCACTCTGCGGAGCGGCCCCAGTTCCCGGGACAGGCCCCCAGAATGCGATCCTCCTCCATTTCCTTTCCCGCCCCCACCTGGCAAGGCACAGAGAAGGCCTGCAGCCCGAGGGCGGATTTGTCTCAGTCGCAGGGCGCTGGGCGTTTTGACCTCTGCTGATTCTTGGAAGGCTTTCAGCAGTCTTTTGAGGCATCAGCGTCTGTGCTCTGTAGCGGTGGAAACTGAGGCACAGAGAGGGAAGCTCAGAGTTCTCCTGGCTACCTGGCTCTGATGCAGAACCCGTGGCCGATCTTTGGCCAAATCCGGCAAGGCCTCGTGGGGCCTTTGCATCACTGTCTTGCAAGGTTTGGTCACATCCGTTTGGGTCCAGCCTTCTCTGCTACACTGCAAAGTCCTCCAGGGCAAGGCTCCACTCCCCGGGGGCTCTGCTGGACTCAGTCATGGGAAGGGGGAGCGTAGTGTTGGGGCTGGGGGCATGTTATGCATTGAATGTTTGTGTTCCCCCCAGATTTATGTGTTGAAGCCTCAACCTCCAATGTGAAGGTTTTGGAGGTGGGGCCTTTGAGAGGTAATCAGGTTGAGATGCGGTCATGTGTGTGGCACCCCATCTTGGGATTAATGTCCTTATAATGAAAGGAAGAAACACCACAGCTGCACCTCTCTCTCTCTCTCCTGGCCACGTGAGAACACAGTGAGAAGGCAGCCGTCTGCAAGCCAGGAAGAGAGCCCTCACCAGGAACAGAATCTGCCGGCACCTTGATCTTGCACTTCCAGCTTCCAGAACTAGGAGCAATAAAAATCTGTTGTTTAAGCCACCCGCCCTGTGGTATCTTGTTAAGACAGGCCATGCTGACTATAGCTGAAGGGTCACTCTGGAATCAGACAGAACTCGAGCGCTGACTCTGCCACCTCCCAGCTTGGGGGGAATCGTTGGTGTCTGTCTCAGTTCCTCCTTCTGCCGAATGAGCACAAGTGCCAGAGCCCTCCCGGTCACACATGCAAACTTCCTAGAGCCATGCGGGGCTGTCAGGGAACTCCAGGAAGGCCCACGCTTCATTTATGATCACCATCACCCTCTCAGGGGTGCTTGGCGTGGGGTCCTCAGAGGGCAGATGGCTCTCTGGGTTTAATCCTGTCATCCCAAAAGTTCAGGGGCCCTCACAGACCAGACATATTTTGCCTGTGGTCAGGGAATCCAGGCTGGGCAGAAAGTCTTCCGTCTTGGAGGCAACTGGAATTCTGACAGCCAAGCGTGGAAGCCACAGTCATCTTTCAGAGGATGACCACCTGTGTCTTTGAAGAATAAAAAGGGGGAAATAAATTAATTATTACTTTAAAACAAAGTTTGTTCAAAAGATAGAAATCTTTCAAAACACAGGATAATAAAAGCCACCTCCCTTGGGGAAAAGTCCAGGAAGCTCTAATTTGGCTCTGCCCCAAGCCCCACACCCTTGCTGATAGCCCTCTGAGGGACGGGGAAGATATTGAGTGTCAGAGTGGTGACCAATTTGCCCCAAGTCACACCTTTAGAGGCCAGGCCAGACCTCCACTCTGCAGAGGTAGGGACCTTGGGCAGGAAGACCTGGCGTGCACAGGCTTCAGGCAGACCCACATGCCAGCCTGGTTCTGCCACCTGCTGCTGAGAGATTTTGAGCAGATCACATCTCATATCCCAAGACAGTGTGAAACCACTTGAGCGAGTTAAAGCAGTGGTCTCTAGGTGATGAGGTTCTTGTGCACATTTTCAGAGCTGGGGTCTGGTTCCTTCCAAACCTCAGATACTGAGGCCATAATCCCTAGTTCCCACAGCCTCCTTCCACAGCCCCTGATGTCTGTTCTAGGGGCCGAGGGCTACAGGTCTGGCTGCTAGGGTGGGGTAGTGCTTCCTAGAATAGCGTCCCTTGTCTTCTGCTGCTTCCCAGACATAGAGATCTCTTTCATCACAGAAGATGGGCTGAAGATGCTTGTGTCTTTGATTTTTGCTTATAGTCCTTTTGGACCTTGAGGCATGGAAGACAAAAGAAGACCTGGCTTATTCATGGGGAGGCAGCACAGATATCCAGGCTGCTATTTTCACACCTGGAAAATGAATGAGAAGGAGGTTGGTTAAATGGTCTGTTAGGAACCTGCTGGCTGAGGGTTGGCTGCAGACGTCCCTGCTGCATCTCCTGCAGGAGGCAGGCTTCTCTGGGTCCGTCTCCACCTGGAGGGTTGCAGCCCCCACAAGCCCAAGCCAAGAAAGATCTGAGTGACCAGCCCCTTACACAAATCAGAATCAGAGAAGGAACGTGGATCACCCAAGACCACACAGGATATACACGGAGAAGCAAGCCACGTGTCCCGACCCCAGCCTAGGGTTCACCCGCTGCAGCATGCTGTGTGCATTAAACAACCTGAATGTTGAATGAATGAATGAATGAATGAAAGTTCATTGAGAACTCTAATCACCTCCCTCTGTCCTTCTCTCCCTCATTACCTCCCTTCTTTATTTTTCCTTTCTCCTTCCTCCTCTCCTTCCTCCATTCTCTTTCCCTACACACACACACACCCCAAATACACACACACATACACACACACACCAGATACACACACACACACACACATTCCCCAAATATCTGCTGTGGGCCAGGTCTTGTCCTGGCTACTGGAACACTAATTAGCTGACCACATGCCTGTCCTCTGGTGACTCTCAGACAAGTAAGTGAGATCCTCTCAGAAGCCCCCAGACTCTGCCTGGTGTCTGGGAGTCCCTGATCTCCCTGAAGCCCAGCCTTGGCTGCCTTCTCTCTCTCCCGCCGGTCATGTCCAGGATGTGAAGGGGTTAAAAAGCACAGGGCAGGGCAGACCCACGCTCACTTGCTCGCTCACTCATTTGGCCAGCTATCCAGGCCGCTTCTGGCGGCTTGCAGTGTTCCTTTTTCTCTTCCTCCTTTCCTTTTTTTCCTGAAGAAACATATGTCACTCGCCATAACTCATGTGCTTATTATAATTATGACCATATGCTTAATGGGATGTAATAAAACCACTGCTAACCTGGCCCCTGCTCACAAATCTCCCCCGATCACTCCCACTCCGCTGGCTGATCTGTCGGCCCCTGGGCTACTTCAAAATATTTTCACGGCAACACCGACCTGAGGCAAGGGGAAAAAAAGGGGGGAGTGAGCTCAGTCATTCATTCGTTTGTTCATTTGTTCATTCATTCTTCCACTTTCTATTTATTGAATACCTACTATGTGCCAAGCTCTGAGGGGCACCAGTGAATGATACAGATAGAGCTGGTGGGAAAAGTAGATGTCTTATAAGCAGGTAATTGAACACTTAATTAATTACAGTTAGCCACAGAAGAGATTGCATTACAGGAAGGTCCACCAAGCCTGAATTGTTGCCTTCCAGAGCAGAACCACATATGATGCGTTAAGATACACTGTCCCTAGTAGGCCTTTTATGAATTTTTGCTCAATGAATAAATGAATGAATGAATGAATGAACGTATGAGTGGTAGATCAGAAAAGACTTTCCTGAAGAACAGAGATTGAGTTATAAAATAACACCTCCAAAGTGGCGTGCATAAGAGAATCCATGGGGAACATGAAGAAAATAGTAAAACTTTCATTTACTTTTATTCATCAATCTTAAAAACAAGATACCAAAATTTTCTCTGATGTTTTATGTGCAGATTGATGGCAAAGTATGTGGTATATGTATGTAAAATTTATAGCTATACATACCGTTGGCAGGGGATGTGCTCAGTGTGTTTTATCTTATTTTGTTTTGTTTTGAAGCAGGGTCTCATCCTGTTGCCCATGCTGGAGTGCAGTGGTGCACTCGCAGCTCACTGCAGACTAGACCCCCTAGGCTTAAGTGATCATCCTGCCTGAGCTTCTGAAGTAGCTGGGGTCACACACACACTCTATCACACCTGGCTACTTTTTAATTTTTCTTTTTTAGCTATAGGGTCACCCCATGTTACCCAGGTTGGTCTCAAACTCCTAGGCTCAAGTGATCCTCACACCTTGGTCTCCCAAAGTGTTGAGATTACAGGTGTGAACTACCATACCCATCAATGCTTTTACTGTTGGAGAGGGATCCATGATCAAAAGGGTTGTGAAACCTCTTGTCTTGGCCTGCTTGGACTGCCATTCAAAATATCTTCAGTATCTTAAACAATACCTTAAACAATACACATTTATTTCTCATGGTTCTGGAGGCTGGGAAGTTCAAGATCAAACTGGTGGCTGATTTGGTTCCTGGTGAGGGCTCTCTTCCTGGCTTGCTGGCAGCCACCTTCTCACTCTGTCCTCACATGACCTTTCCAGAGAGAAAGAGAGAGAGAGATCTTCCTCTTCTTATAATGCCAGCCATCCCATTGGATTAGGACTTCACCCTTATGACCTCATTTAACCTTAATTGTTCCTAAAAGCCCTGTCTCCTATTCATTCCCACTGGGGGTTAGGGCTTCAACATGCAAAGTTTGGGGCAACACATCTCTAAAGGATGGAACAGTGAGGTTCTGGGTGAAGGTGCTGGGGGCAGGGGGAAAGTCCATATTCTAGAAGCAGTAGCTGCTTCAAAGATCTAATATGGGAATAAGTTTGGGCTTAGAAAGAACAAAATTCTTTCATTTGCATTCTTCATTCTTGGAAAAGTATTGCATCAAGTGGGACTTAATGCTGGTGTGAAACTAATATCTTTTCAGAAGTGTAAAACAGTGTAGGAATTAGAGACAGAGTGGGATACGTGGCTCCTGGACGGAGGGATGGAGGGATGGCTGGAGGGAGGTCATGATAATATAAGAATGTAACATAGATGGAATGTTACTGTGTGTGCCTCAGGCAAGCACCCAGGCATAAAGCTCAGTTCTCCATTCTCCAGATGCCAAGAATCCCCACGCACTTCTCCCTCTCCAGGCTCTCCTCGCCCCAGCCAGGGACACTTCCTGAATTGTTCCCAGCATCCACTGAGGCTCTGCCACGGTCTAAACCCTCAGAGCTTCCTGCCACACTCAGAATACACGCAAAGCCCTTCCCATGGCCCACAGCCCCTGCATGAGTTGGCTTCTGGCCTCCTTCTCTGTGTTCTTTCTGACCCCACCCTTTGCTTGCCACATGGGCCTTGTTACCCGTGCGTGGACACATCCTGCTCACTCCCACTCCAGGGCCTCTGCGCTCACTGCTCTCTCTCCCTGGAGCACTTATGTTCCTCCACCTTTTATCCTCATGGCCCATTCCATTACTTCACCCTGGTCTCTGCTTAACTGATACATTCTAAGAGAGGCCTTCTCGGGCTACCCCAACTGAACTTTTTTTTTTTGAGAAAGGGTCTCAGTCTGTTTCCCAGGCTAGAATGCAGTGGCACGATCTCTGCTCACTGCAGCCTCAACCTCCCTAGCTCAAGTGACCTTCCCATCTCAGCCTCCCAAGTAGTTGGGACTACAAGTGTGTGCTACCACACCTAGCTAATTTTTGTATTTTTTGTAGAGATGAGATTTCGTCACGTTGCCCAGGCTGGTCTCAAAATGCTAGGCTCAAGTTATCTGTCCACCTTGGCCTCCTGAAGGGCTGGGATTACAGATGTGAGCCACTGTGCCTGGCCTTTAAATTTTTTTTCAGAGATGGGGTTTCTCCATGTCAACAAGGCTGGCCTCAAACTCCTGGACTCCGGCAATCCTCCTGCCTCAGCCTCCTGGGTAGCTGGTATTATAGGCATGCCCCACTGGGCCTGGCCTCTGGTTTTCTTTTCTTTTCTTTTCTTTTCTTTCTTTTCTTTCTTTTCTTTCTTTTCTTTTCTTTTTTTGAGACAAATTCTCTCTGTCGTCCCTCAGGCTGGAGTGCAACGACACGATCTCTGCCCACTGCAACCTCCACCTTCCGGGTTCAAGCGAGTCTCCTGCCTCAGCCTCCTGAGTAGCTGGGATTACAGGTGCCTGCCACCATGCCTGGCTAATTTCTGTATTTTTTAGTAGAGATGAGTTTTCACCATGTTGAGCAGGCTGGTCTCGAACTCCTGACCTCTGGTGATTGGCCCACCTTGGCCTCCCAGAGTGCTGGGATTACAGGCATGAGCCACCATGCCCAGCCTGGTTTCTTTTTTAATAACTCTTGTCACATTTCACATATTATACATATGTTTGTTCATTTAGGATATTGCCTTACTTTCACCAAAATGTAAGCTTCATTAGACAGGAATATCTGTCTGCTTGTTACCTACTGTATACCTAAAGGGCCTATAAAAGTACCTGGCACCTACTAGGTGCTCATTCAATTTGTGCTGAATGAATGAAAAACGTTTATGCAACTTACTGAGCAAAGGGAGAGAGTTTTGCAAGATGAAATGGGAGAGGAAGGCATGGGCTGGGCCCCTTGGTAGGGTCTCTGTAGTTTGTTCCCATTGTGGTGGAGAGCTATTGAAGAGTTTAACCTGATTGTGTTTATTTTTAAAAAATAACTCACCTTAGGTGTGCCAGGGAAGAATAATACGATTTTACAACTATGGAATTGGGGACAATCTCATAGGATTATGGAGAAATCAGTAAATTCAACCTCAGTTTCCCCACCTATCCTCCCTCCTCACTCTCCCCCAACACCCGGGATCTCTCTCAGATCTCTTTTTGGTTAAAAAAAAAATGAATAAATATGGGATGGGGGCGTGATAAAACATGGTCTTCCGTGTTCAGCCTCTGTGAGTTTTAGATCTGTTCCCTGCGTGTCTTTTCTGTTCCCGAGTGTGCAAGAAGAAAGCCCGGTCCTGATTTATGCTGCTGACAGAACATCTAATGAATTGAAGACATAAAAGCATAACAAGGTTCCCCCCGGGATAAATTCATTCTGCATTCGGGCTTTTGAGAGGGGCATGTGGCCGTGCTGACAGCCCAGTGTCCGTGATGGATGTGGCCCCAGACGCTGAGCTAGGGGGCATCGGAGGATCTCGTTGGGGGTGGTAACAGGAGGAGTTTATGTAGACTTAGGAGGCTCTAAACATCCCCAACCTTGTAGCAAAAGGAGCTTAAGGCAAATCCAAATGGAGATCCCAGCATGTGTGGGGCCTGCAGGGCTGGGTCCATTGCATGGAAAGTCATGCATGGAAATGGCTCGACAGTTAGTGGATCCGAGTGAGGACCTGGGGACCTCGGTCCCAGCCCCAGCTTAGCCCCTCAATGAAAACTTGGACAAGCCCCTAGTGGGCATCTACATCCACTTGTAAAATAAAGTTTCAAACAGTTCGGAGACTGAAAACTCTAGTGCTTAAGAGCCCAAGACAGATTTTGCCAAAACGAGAAAGGTGAGCTGGGTAGGAGCTGCAGAAAAATGGAGAACTCTTGTCCTGTGTATAAGGAGCATCCACTCTGCTCCCACCAACGGGTTTATTGTCAGAGAAGGGGAGCAGGGGCTGCCCTTCTGCTTATAGAAGAAAAGTCAGAAAGTTAAATCCATTCCTATGTGGAATCTCTCCTTTAGAAAATGCAGACAGCTGGTTAAAATAAAATCTTTAAATGATGCTGGCTGAATTCAGCCTTTGGGAAACCCATTTGAGACTTCTGAATTAGATGATCACTCAGGGTCCCATCTCACTTTAATTCAGTTAATTCAATAACTTAACTGAACTTAATTCAGCGTCCGTGATGGACGCTGAATTCTTCTTGAGAACTCAACATGTGCCAGCCACTGGGGATGAAGACAGGACGAGCACAGGGCTCCACATTCAACAGCTATTTACTGGATAGAATTGTGTGAATCAAGGCTCAGAGGCCTTAGTGTAATGGCATGTTTGGAGAACTGTCCAGAGGTGACCAAGAAAGGACATGATTGGAGGTAGGCAGACGGTGGCAGATCTGAAGGGCCAGGAAGGCATGATGGAGGATGGAGCCTTTATCTTCCTGATTGGGATCTCTGCATATGCAGACGCTTGGATGCTGGGGGTGAGGGGTCAGATTTCTCTTTGAGAGGGTCCCCTCACAGCTGTGTGAACAATGGTTAAAGAGGCAACTGTGGACACAGGGAGGCCATGTAGTGGTCATTTTAATAATCCAGGGAGAGTTGATGTGACCTTGAACTCAGGCAGAGATAGCGGGGAAGGGAAAGATGGCACCTTTGAGGCACTGGTGGATCCCCCTCACCTTCTGCTGGAATATTTTCCTGCTGGTTGACATCAACTACACAGAGCTCCTTGTAGCAGGCGACAGAAACCAACGTGGCTAATTTAAGGAGACAGGGGCTGGAGAAGCAGGCTTGGAGGCTACGCAGTGAGGAAGGATGCCTTTAATCTCTGGACAGAATGGATCCATTGGAGATGCTACCACCATCACTGAACAGACCTCGCAGGTGCACAACCAGCTGTGCTGTACCTGGACACCTAGGCTGGCTTTGGATGCCAAGTTATCAAGAAAATGGGGGATAATAATTCTTACTTCAGTGGGCTTGTTTTGAGGATCAATCATATATTTAAGACATTAAGCACAGTACCCACTGCCTGGCACATAATAATCCCTCAGGAAACAGCAACTATCTCCATTGCCTTTGGCATCTTCATCATTATTACAATTACCTGCTTATTATTAGTTTCAGCAAGCCAGTTAGACTTGCCCTAAGAGCAATACCCTTATACCATTCTCCTTGTGCACCCAACAAAACTCTGTACATTCTAGGGGCTCTCCACCCTGAAGTCTCGTCCAATGTCTGACATAAAATGCCTGTTGAATAACTGAATGGATGGGTGGAGGACTGTGTAGTAGGAGAATGAATGACAGAAATAGTAAGTTAAAGGTTTCAAATGTTTTCTCTTTGGTTGAAAGACTGATCCCCTTTTCCATTGTCCTTGACCATATTCAAGACAAAGGGAGAACAGATGTCCCCTTAGTTGTACTGAGCATGCCCCACAATTGGCTAGACACCATATATGGCTAGTTCCATGTCTTCTACTACAAAAGAGGGATTCCAGATGTTTTTGAGGTGCTGGATGTTCAGCTGAGAAGTGGTGGGTTTGCAGGAGAGGTTGGGGTCTCTGCATGCCCTCTGGAATGTGAGTGTGAGCAAAGGAGAGTGTCCAGGGTGCAGCCCTGTTTTGGGGCTCACATGTAGAAGGTGCTCAATGCTGATGAGTTACACTCATGAGTGTAGAGATTTTTCCACCCCAACATCATATAATGGAAGGTGAAAGACAGTTGGAACTCACCACATATTCCAAGGGCTTCTTCTACCTCCCAGACTCCCTTGCAGCTAGGTGGGGCCACGTGACTCCTTCGACCAGCAGACGGTGAATGGAAACTCTGTCACTTCCAGGCAGAGACAGTCAGAGCCAATGTACCTTCTTTGTCATTCTCTCCCCTGCCTTGGGACCTCAGAGGACGCACATTCCGGATGATAGAGCAGATTTTATGTGAGAGAGAAATATGTTGTTATTGTGCTAAGCCTCTGAGATGTCAGGTTCATCAGTTATACATGGCACAGTCTAGCCCAGACTGACTAATAGTAACATTCACATCTAAATAGGTCCCCTATATTTTCCAGGCAGCATTTCATCAGTATGAGAGCTAATTGCAAGGACTCTCAAGATCTGCTGGTTCAACCACCCATTTTTTACAGAGAGGGAAACTGAGGCAGACCCAGAGAATGGAAGCAACATATTCAATGTTACTCAGTGCAATAGGGACCCAGTTGGGTCCACAGGTGTGGTCCCCAGATCATGCCCACACTGATCAAATATAAGTTCCAAAGAAAAATATTCTAGGCCAGGCAAGATGGCTCACACCTATAATCCCAGCACTTTGGGAGGCCGAGGCAGGCAGAGATCATTTGATGACAGGAGTTTGAGACCAGCCTGTATCATGGTGAAACTCCACCTTTACTAAAAATACACACAAAAAAATAGCCAGGTGTGGTGGCACATACCTGTAATCTCAGCTACTCGGGAGACTGAGGCAGGAGAATTGCTTGAACCCTGGAGATGGAGGTTGCAGTGAGCAGAGATTGTGCCACTGCATTCCAGCCTGGGTAACAGAACAAGACTCCGTCTCAAAAAAAAAAAATATATATATATATATATATACTCTAAAAGTTTGAGATTTGCTAGACAAATGAGGTCTAAAAAGACATTTTGTTTGTGGGTTGGGCTTCTGGTCTCCTGATACTGCCTGCCTCAGTGCAGCTCTCTGTAACACCCTGGCTTCCTTTAAATCCTCCCCTTCCCTCCCCACCAGCCCCTGATCGCCCTTCTCTCTCTTGTTTTCTGGAATTTTGCCTGCTGCAGGTCTCAAGTGAGATTTAATCCTGTTACTCAGACCCAGAGATGCACTCTGCCACATGTAGCTGAGAACCCAGCACTTTGTGAAACTATTAGGGCCTCTTTCAGAAGCATAAGGTTTATTTTGCCATGAGTAGCCCATACAGATGCAGTAGCACCATTCACATGAAGTTTCTCACCTCCCAGACGTTTGAAAGTCTCATGATTTAGGATCAAGAGGCATCAGCTGGTATAGGGCTGGGTGTGCAGGCATGCACAGAGAAGTTGAATGTATTCATTGAACCAACATTGATTGGACACCCCCTTGTCCAATAGAACCAGGACCCATTCCTAAACACAATACATTCCCTACCCCAGGGTACCGCTGTTCCGACAGGAGAAGCCTTTAAACAATGAGTTAATTGCAATGGTGACAGATGCCTGTATGTGAGATGTACAGGGTGGTGTGGGAGCAAATGGCTAAGTCTAGGGTTGAAGTGGTAGGTCAGGGGAGGCCTCTGAAACAGGACTCACTGTGGAGAAAGGAGGCGGGCGGAGCATTCCTGGCAGAGAGAAGTGCATGAGCAAAGGCCCTGTGACAGGAGGGAACGTGGAGTGTTTGACGACTTGAAAGAAGGCCCGTGTGTCTGGGCGCAGTGGCTCACAATTGTAATCTCAGCACTTTGGGAGGCTGAGGTGGGTGAATTGCTTGAGGTCAGGAGTTCGAGATCAGCCTTGCCAACATGACAAAACCCTGTCTCTACTAAAAACACAAAAATTAGCTGGGTATGGTGGCGCACATCTGTAATCCCAGCAGGAGGCTGAGGCACAAGAATTGCTTGAACTGGGGAGGCAGAGGTTGCAGTAAGCTGAGATCACGCCACTGCACTCCAACCTGGGCAACACAGCAAGATTCTGAGAAAGAAAGAGAGAGAGAGAGAGAGAAGGGAGGGAGGGAGGAAGGGAAGAAAGAAAGGGAGAAAGAGAGAGAGAAAGAAGGAAAGAAAGAAAAGAAAGAAGGAAGGAAGGGGAAAGAAAGGGAAGAAAGAAAGAAAGAGAAAGAAAGAAAGAGAAAGAAGGAAGGAAAGAAGGAAAGAAAGAAAGAGGAAGAAATGAGGAAGGGAGAGAGGGATGGGAAGGAAGGAAGGGGAAGAAAGAGAGAGAAAAAAAGAAAGAAAGAAAGAAAAGAAAGGAAGAAAGAAGAGAAAGAAAGAAGAAAGAAAGAAAAAGAAAGAAAGATGAAAGAAAGAGAAAGAAAGAGGAAGAAAGGAGGAAGGGAGGGAGGGAGGAAGGAAGGAAGGAAGGAAGGAAGGAAGGAAGGAAGGAAGGAAGCCAGTTTGGCAGAAGGAAGAGGAGAGACAAAAAGCAGGGGATGGAGAACTGGAGACAGTGCATGAGAGACAAAGCAGCTCCTGGTCATCACATGGCCACATCATGGATTTAGGACTTTATTATTGTTATTCTGAAGGCACTGAATGACTTCTGATGGAGCCAGTGGTCTTCAGACTGGTGTCTGCTCTGTGCAGGGTTGATGTGAGGAAGCAGGAAAACCAATTTGGAGGCTATGGCAGAGGACCAGGGAACAGGTGGGCCTTCCACAAGGGCAGTGGCAGGAGAGATAAAAAGAACAGACTTGGAATGTATTTGGGGGTGTTGAATGGGTAGGCCTTGGTAATATATTGGATGTGGTTCTTGTGGGAAATGTAGAGAGTCATCAAATTCCTGTCTTGGGCAACTGATCAGACAGTGCCTCCAATTCCTGAGATAGGGAAGATTTGTTTTGGGGGTGGTAAATAATGAGTCTATTGTTGAATATGGGTGTGAGTGATGGATGAGGCAGGGGAGGCTCTTGATGAGAACTCTTTGCATTGTAGGGAGCTGGCAGAGTTGCCAATTGTCTACCCCATACCTATTCTCCTTTTCCTCCTGAGAAACATAACCCTTGATTCTTTTTTCCCCATTCTTTTGCTTGCTGGTTCACTCTAATGATTGTTTCTTTTGCTGTGCAGAAACTCTGCAGTTTTATTAGATCCCATTTGTCTATTTTGGCTTTTGTTGCTATTGCTTTTGGTGTTTTAGTCATGAAGTCCTTGCCTATGCCTATGTCCTGAATGGTATTGCCTAGCTTTTCTTCTAGGGTTTTTAATGGTGTTAGGTCTTGTGTTTAAATCTTTAATCCACCTGGAGTTAATTTTTGTGTAAGGTGTAAGGAAGGGATCCAGTTTCAGCTTTGTGCATATGGCTAGCCAATTTTCCCAACACCATTTATTAAATAGGGAATCCTTTCCCTATTGCTTGTTTTTGTCAGGTTTGTCAAAGGTCAGATGGCTGTAGAGTGTGGCATTATTTCTGAGGCCTCTGTTCTGTTCCATTGGCCTATATCTCTGTTTTGGTACCAGTACCAGGCTGTTTTGCTTGCCGTAGCTTTGTATTATAGTTTGAAGTCAGGTAGCATGATGCCTCCAGCTTTATTTATTTATTTATTTATTTATTTAGAATTGTCTTGACTATATGGGCTCTTTTTTGGTTCCATATGAAGTTTAAGGTGTTTTCTGTTTTGTTTTTTTTTGTTTGTTTGTTTGTTTTTACCAATTCTGTGAAGAAAGTCAATGGTAGCTTGATGGGGATAGCATTGAATCTATAAATTACTTTGGGCAGTATGGTCATTTTCACGATATTGATTTTTCCTAACCATGAGCATGAAATGTTTTTCCATCTATTTGTGTCCTCTTTTACTTCCATGAGCAGTGGTTTGTAGCTCTCCTTAAAGAGGTCCTTCATGTCCTTTATTAGTTGTATTCCTAGGTATTTTATTCTCTTTGTAGCAATTCTGAATGGAAGCTCACTCATGATTTGGCTCTATATTTGTCTGTTATTGGTATCTATGCACCCACTACAGGAGCACCCAGATACATAAAGTAAGTTCTTAATGACCTACAAAAAGACTTAGCCTCTCATACAATAATAGTGGGAGACTTTAACACCCCACTGTCAATATTAGATCAATGAGACAGAAAATTAACAAGGATATCCAGGACTTGAACTCAAATCTGGATCAAGCAGACATAATAGACATGTACAGAACTCTCCACCCCAAATCCACAAAATATACATTCTTCTCAGCACCACATCGCACTTATTCTAAAATTGACCACATAATTGTAAGTAAAATACTCCTCAACAAATGCAAAAGAATGGAAATCATAACAGTCTCTCAGACCACAGTGCAATCAAATTAGAACTCAGGATTAAGAAACTCACCCAGAACAGCACAACTACATGGAAACTGAACAACTGCTCCTGAATAACTACTGGATAAATAATGAAATGAAGGCAGAAATAAAGATGTTCTTTGAAACCAATGAGAATGAAGACATAACATACCAGAATCTCTGGGACACATTTAAAGCAATGTCTAGAGGGGAATTTATAGCACTAAATGCCCACAGATGAAAGGAGGAAAGATCTAAAATCAACACCCTAATGTCATGATTAAAAGGACTAGCGGAGCATGATTAAACAAACTCAAAAGCTAGCAGAGGACAAGAAATAACTAAGATCAGAGCAGAACTGAAGAAGATAGACACACATAAAATCCTTCAAAAAATCAATAAATCTAGGAGCTGGCGTTTTGGAAAGATCAACAAAATAGATAGACTGCTAGCCAGACTAATAAAAAAGAAGAGAGAGAAGAATCAAATAGATGTGAAAAAAATGATGAAGGGATGTCACCACCAATTCCACAGAAATACAAACTACCATCAGAGATTACTACGAACACCTCCATGCACATAAACCAGTAAATCAAGAAGAAATGGATACATTCCTGGACACTTACACCTTCCTAAGACTAAACCACGAAGAAGTTGAATCCCTGAATAGACCAATAACAAGGTCTGAAGTTGAGGCAGTAATTAATAGCCTACCACCAAAAAAGGGCCAGGACCAGATGGGTTCACAGCTGAATTCTACTGGAGGTACAAAGAGGAGCTGGTACCATTCCTTCTGATACTATTCCAAACAATATAAAAAGTAGTTAGTTTTTGTGGTCCTTTTGTCAGCTTTGTGATTGATTCATTAAAACTGATATTTGGGAAAAGGCAGATTCCATGTTTTAATTTAACAAGCATTTATTGAGCTTGGTGCTGGACATTGGGGATATGATGATGAATAAGAACTTGTCTTCTACCCTCAAGAATCTCACCCTCTGGAGGGAAATAAGGACAAGTAGATGGCAGTTATGAGACAGAGAGTTAATGTGAAACCCAGGGGTGGGGGTGAGAATTAGGTAAGATAAGAGGAGCTTAACCCACTGGAGCAAGATGTTGGAGGAATTAGGGGATGCTTTCCAGGAGGAGTGACTCCAAAGACCTGAGAATGAGCATGAGTAGTTATTCAGTGACTGCAGGATGTGGAAGTGGAGGGATAGTGGAGAAGAGGGCATTTATAGAGAATGAAAAGCACC
>CAUYLG010031303.1:0-38154 GCA_963573385.1 Cacajao melanocephalus | reverse complement strand
GTGCAGGTTTGTTACATAGGTAAACGTGTCGCAGCGGTTTGTTGTACAGGTTATTTCGTGGTATGATAATTTTAATACTAGTATTTTGAAACCTCGAGAGACTGTGGATACATAGGAGAATCCATTATGAGATTCCTGTTCCATTACGCCCAGAGATGTCTACAGAGCATCTCTCATGGGCTCCAGGTACCTGACATTTTGATGGAGCTGTTTTGACAGTCATTTTGATACCACTATTTTGAGGCAGCCACTAAGATGCAGCTGTTTTGACTTCAGAGACTTTGAAACAGTCACGTTGGCACAGCATTTCTCAAGGCAGGGACATTTTGATGAGACATTTGAATACAGTCGTATCCCAATTTTTTTTAAATTTTCTTTTAACAATTTGTATTACTAGGTAACGGGGAAAATGAACTCCTTTGCCCCACTTTTGGGAAAAAGTCATCCTATATATTTTACCTTCACTGATAGAGTTGCAGTCTAAGAGGGAAGGGGGTTAGAAAACTAGGCTGGAGCCTTTGGCAGAAGCACAGTCACGGAATCAGCTTACCACACTCACTCATCTCTGAAAACGCCATCAGTCATTCCAAGGAATACATCTGCTTGTGTCTGAGAGTTCAGTTGCATCTTCAATGAAACACCTCTAAGTTTTCACATCTGTCCCTTGAAGACACTGAGAAGGAGACTATTTGGTTCACCTGATCCCTTGGTCTTAACTCTGGATTGCATAACAAGGCTCAATTAAATTTCTCTCTCACTGCAATAATATTCTTAAACTATGATTACTATTTTGAAACTTTATTTTTAAATAAAGCACTATTATTAGGAGTTAACCAAATTCTATCAAATTATGAGAGATTTTTATTTCCAGTTTATGAAAGTAATACAAACCCATAAACATTTAAACCATGCTCAAGCTCAATGAAGTGAAAAACATAAATCTCTCATAATCATGATGTGCCTAGAAGGCAGAGAAAGGTTCAGGGATGTCATATGCACTGCTTGGGAAAACAAATCAACAACTAGCAAAACAATGATTACACACTTTTGACAAGGCCATCAAAGCGTCCCCTGCACTGGAATAATGTTTAAGCTGCATCAACACATCCAGCATCATGAACAGTTCCCACAGAGTATCTTCTAGGTCATACTTTTTTTCTTGATCCACTCCATCCATACCCTGATTCCTCCCAACATCTCTCCCTCTTTGTCATCATCCTTGGGCTTCTGAAGTTTCCAGAGAATGTCTCAGGGCCACCATTGTTCCGAATGAGAATGATATCCATGCTGAGATGTGTACATTTCAGGGCTCCCGACCCCATCCCTCTCAAGGAGCAAGGCTAGCTTCACTCTCCCAGACTCTAGGTCACTTGTTGCCACCTGACAGACCTAAGAAGCACTGTGTGAACCCCACACTTCCCTCTTCACTGACTCTACTTGTCTCATGAAGCCCTTTCTGCCTACTGCTCCTCTCTCCTTAAAGCTCAAGTAGTGCAGATCGTTATTGCAGCAGGAGGAAGTCTCTGGGACATGCTGCCCAGGTTTGCATCCTGGCTATGACACTTGGGGATGCATGGCCTTAGTGAAATTATGTAAGCTCTCTGTGCTTCTGTTTCCTTATCTGCAAAATGGAAATGAGAGTTACATTGCCTACTCCAGGCAACACAGAATCTGTCTCAGTGCAACATGTGTTGTGATGAGCTGTTGTGAAGAATGAACTGTTAATGAAGAACACACAAAGTCTTTAGATCAGTGTCCAGATTTAGGCAAACACTTGACAAATGTTAATTGTTATTTAAAAAGGGAAGAAAGAAAAAGAAAAACACTAGTGCCCAGAGACAAGACTGCAGGTCATCTCAGTTCTCGCCTACCCCATTTGTTGTACACTTGTGCGCGATCCTTTAGCCTTGCAGTTATCTCATAGAAACTCTTATATAACCAGACTTCAGGTCATATCCAGGGCTCATGCTCTCTTTCACTCGGGTACGGCCATCCTAGTACGTTATTCAGTTTCTTTTTCCTTCTTCCCTGTGAATTGCTGAGGTCGTTAATCTCTCTTTCCCACCCATGTTTTCTTAGGACCAGGATGGCAAAAGACACACAGATTTTTCATGAGTAGATGAATGAATGAATGGATGGGTGATGGTAGTGTTTATACTGAAACCGTTGAGTGCAGTCTCAAAATACTTTCATTCAAGACGGCTTGGTTCCTGAATTATATTTAAATGAATTTCATTTTATGAAATTGTACTAAATCTAGAGTAAAATTAAAATAGAACATACAAGAGAATCTTCTTTTAAGTGGGAAATTGTCAGTAAAAATATAAGGAAGATAAAGAATAAAACCACACACGTTTTCCACAGAAAGATTGAACACCAAATGAATAACTTTTTCCTTCTAGTGTTTTGTTTCAGCATCATTATCCCACCATTTAGAGGATATGATGACTTATGGTCTTAAAATGAAGCGGTATATCATTAAAGCCTTATTTTCACGAAGATATTTTCTTCTAATTAAATTCAATACCATCCGAGGGAAGAATAGCTTATTCAACACCATACATAGAAACGCTTTTCCATGTCATCAAGAGCTCAAATAAAGGGTTCATGTTTTACTGTGAATCAAGGAAAAACACATTCTGGTTTTACAGGCTTCTTTTGGGCAAGCATTTTGTCTTAAATGAGCAGTTTGGGCTTTATTTCACCAGTGAAGAAGATACCTAAAACTGTGATTAATTTACCATGGCTCAGATAAAAGAGTATTAGAGAGATGAAATCAGTTTCACCAAAAAAAAGTGATAGTGACCACAATTTCTTTAACTACTGTCACTGAAGCCTTCTTAAGCAAAAATGAGCAAATAAAGTGCAACAAAACCTTATAAAAACAAAACAAAACAAAAAACCTGAGACGCATTTAAATGATTGATGGTGAACTTCACCATGTTCCAGGGAGCTCTGCAAATTATTCAGCAAACCTTTAGGAAACCTCTGGAATGTATCAAGCATTGAGCTAAGCTCTGGAAATGTAAAGATGAAGCGAACACACAGGTGCTGCTTTCAAGTGAATCAAAGTCTAATAATTTTGGCACATTTCTTCTAGAAATGTGCTCCAATAAGAAGCCTAAAGGGAAACACCTGTATGCATATGTACACACAGCTCTGTTTATTCACTTAGGGACATATTTGTTGGCTGCTGATTTAGGGAAAAGGAATGTAGCTAGGAAAAGTGCGTAAATAATTTATATATTTTTCTCCAGAAAGCTTTCATCCTGGATTCGTATTTGAGAGTGACAAACTTCACCATTAGTGGAGTGGTGGTGTTAGCAGTAGCAATAATCGAAAGAATAGTTAACAAGAGTGAAAGAAGTCTTGTTGACTATTCTTAAAAATGTCAAAGCTCTATTGAAAACAAGCTCAGTTTTAGGACAATCAAGACATGAGAGGAAAACGTTTATGTAAATACATACAGAGGAAGGATCCAAAGTCAACAAAAGTCATGCCTTGTGCCCACATCTTGGTTGGTTTCTAATACCGTTCTCTAATGAAATGAACCAAAGCGTGGATAAATGGCTGATTCTAAGGCTGGGGCAGGAAACACACAAGATGAGCATCTTGTAGGGTCAGGAAGTAAAGAAGTGCTGCAAAACCAAAACGATGGGAGTGTGTCAAAGGAAAAGGAGAAGTCAACCTGAAGGAGCTCCCAGTGGCCAGAACTAGAGCAATTTGAGCATCAAGATAGTGTAGTAATGGATTGTAATCCAAAGTATAAAATAAATATTCATGAGTTCTTCTGATATAAATAACTGACTAAATAAACAAAAGTGGAAAAGAGACAAATACACAGAATTCTAGGTAACTGATGTTCATAGTTTCTGCTTCAGGAAGTGAGTATAGCCCTCTACCTACCTCCTAAGTGTGGGTTTTGCATAGCGACTTCCTTCCAAAGAGTATTACATGCAAAGTGGGAAAAAGAGTAACTTTCCAATGGAGAAACCTGGAAAACACGACGTTGGCCAGATGATCAAGGTTAACAGATGATCATGGTTATTAACAGTAACAGGTCATGCTGAGGAGGAACAGTCCGCAAAATACCTGACTAATACTCTTCAAAACTGCCAAAGCCTTCAAAAATGAGGAAAATCAGAGAAATTGTCACAGAGAAGAGGAGCACAAAGAGACATGATGTCTAAACATACTATAGCATCCTGGAACAGAAAAATAACATTAGATTAAAATTAAGCAAATCTGAATAGAGTACAAATTCTAATTAATAATCATGTATCAATGTTCGTTATTTAGTTATGACAAATGAGCCATGGTAAAGTTATATGCTAACATAGAAAACTGGGTACAGGGTACATGGAAATTCATTTCTTTGCAAATTTTCTGTGAATCTAAAACTGTACTAAAATTAAGAATTTACTAAAAAACTTAAATATCTAAAAACAGTGAGAGTTGATAGTTATTTCCAATAAATGACAATAGGTACATAAATGTTAAAGAAATAAAATTGACACTCCACTTTGATTCTACTTACTATCTCACTACTAGATTGTGTAATGTGCTTCAGTTTAGTGTATGTCCCAAGTATTTTGAAGCCCAAACAATAATATAACACTAATGATAAAAGTTCTTGAGGTACTTCACCCATCTCTGTGCTTAACCCACTCACTTAAGTAATTTCAGGAATTTTAGGCATTTTGAAAAGTTTTTTTTAACCACATGGCTATTAAAAGATGTTGTTATTGTTTAAAATATACTTTCTGGATATGAATAATTCTTCTATTATAACATTTTTCCCATTTTTAAATGTGGTTGGTTGTTACTGTGTGGTACAGAAATAATGTTAGATTTCAAAGCTTCCCTGTCTATACAGTGTCGTCACATTTTATACAAATTTCAAATAGTGAAAAGTAAACATATTAATAAAGTCTCCATGTCTGTACCAAAGTTTAAATAATCTTAATTCCTCAGATTAAACATTGATGAATCGCGTTTAAAAGCTGACGGCTCCAATACATTTTAAATTGCCACACTATTACCACTTGGTGGCGCCATATCAGCTGGTGAATGTAAAGCCTTGGCAAACCTTGGATTCCACCTAAATTGCCTTGAGGAACTCTTTGACCTGGTCGGAAAGGCAGTCTATGTCCTGACTCTGTCCTCCATTTTACAGGAGAGATAACTGAAGTCCGCAGACTTAAATTATTCCCCCACTTCCACACAGTCTGTTACTGAGCCAGGAATAGAATGTACTTCCTATTCCTTGGCTCTGTTCTCTCTTTCTGTCTCTCTCACTGTTTCTCTATGTGTGTGTATAGATATATACACAATATATATCATATAAATATTATAAATGTTTATTATATATACTTATATACTATACATTTCTGTAATATATAAGTATATATTTACCTCATAGGTAAGATATGTAAATAACATAAATAAATATTATAAATATGTAATATATGATATATAGTTACCTCTAATATAAAAATATATTTATGTAATAGATACACAAAATTATAATATATAATATACATAAATAAATATATGGACCAAATTATAATATACAATGTGCATAAATAAATATATAAACAAATGAGGTAAATATACACTTATATATTTAATTTCCACAACAACAAATTTTATGCAGTAAAATGTACATCTTACTGTCACTTTAAAGTTCATGCATATAAATATCCAAAATATATTTATAAAATCGTGATTAAGTGCAATTTTTCTTCTCTAGGTTTCTGTAAGTTTCTATGCTGTGATTTTTGCTTAGCAAAATTTTTGTTGATGCAACAAAATTTAGGAGCCATTAGAAGAATGAATTAAAATTACACAGATTAACTTGGAATTATTTTCCCAAAGTATTGTTAAGTGAAAATATAAAAAGCAAAAAAAAATTGTATTAGCATAATTGCATGTTTATAAACCAAATAATGACAACATTAAAATATCCTGTAGAGTATGTACATAAATGCACAAGTCTGGATAGAAGCATCTGAATGCATGAAATATAGAATAATTGATGTAAAGTTTATAATATGAGTTATCTTTGTAGGGGAAACAGGGAACTCACATGGGGGAAAAGTAGGAGAGAATAAGGAGGAAACCACATAAAAAGTGGAAAAGCATTGCACACATACAAAATGCCTATATATGATCACATTTATATAAAGTTATATTTATGTAAATATAGGTGTAAAATATGTAAATTTAAATAGTTGGTTTTAAAGGTACTATAAATAAGGACACAAGAAAAATAAAAATCTAGAAAAACTATTGATGGTAAAAAATGATAGTTAAGGTAGCAGGTACCTAATCTCCTAAAATAAAACGTTTCTACCAAGCAATTAAAAATAAGACAAAAAACAATAACCTAATAGAAAAAATGAGCTAACACCACAGCAGACAGTTCACATAAAAGAAAAACACAAATGGCTCTTACACATCTGTGACGAAGTTTATACTTTATCATAACCAGGCATATGAAAACTAAAAGCTGTATGAAATTTTGTTTCAAATGCATCCTATTGGCAAAAAATTAATATGTTCTAAAGCCAAGTTTGGTGAAACTATGAAGCAAGAGGACTCGTCTATACTGCTGATGAGAGCATATATTGAAACAATTATGTTTGAAAGCAACTTGGCAATATGTAGTAAAGCTGAAGGATCCAAACCTGGTGACCCAGCAGGTCCCAGCAGAGTCTGCTGATATGTCGATGAGGAGATGTTTACAATGATGTTCATAGTAGCATTGTCAGAAAGAGCAAAAATTGGAAACAGTCTAAACGGGCCATCAACAGTAGAATAAATAAATGGTTATATATTCATTCAATGGATTACTGAGCAGTAGAAAATGAATGAATTTGAGCTGCATACATACCATGAATGAATTATCACAAAGTAATGTGGAGGACGAAAAGCACAGTGCAGGATGAATACTTGCAATATGACAGTGTATGAAATTTAAAACCATGCCAAATACTTATGTGCACACACATATACACAAATATATGTAATCTGAGAGTAAAGAAATGTGTTGTATAATCTACAGAAATTCCTGAGAATGATAAATGTTAAATTCAAGGTAGCAAATACTTCTGAAATAAAGAGATAGAGAAATGTAACGAGGGAAGGGTATATGGTGGTTTCCATCTGATTGGTAATGCAGATTTTTTTTGGCCAAATAGTATATCTTATGTTATTTATTTTATATTTAAGATATATTTATACATTTATAATTATAACACAATATTAATTATACTCATATTTTTGTTAATATTATTTTATAGTATTTTTAAAAGATCCTCAACCCCCTCATAAGAGTAGTCCTTCTGGAAATGACAACAAGGAACTATTTTTTGCCAATCAGAATGCTAAAGATAAACACTGTAATAATAAACTGGTCTGGTGAAAGTTCAGGGGCACAAGCACTTTCAGTACTTGCTGGGAGAGTACATATGTAGAACTTTTAACTATAGGAAGATTTGGCAATGTTTATCAAAATTAAATGCACATTTATACCATTTGACCTAACTCACTTAAAAAAATTTTCTCTTTAGATACACTCCAGCAAAAACACAAAGATATATATACAAAGCTGTTTATTGAAATGTTGTCCACGCTAGCAAATGACTACAAACAGCCTTTGGAAGGGGGAGGTGAGATAAATGTGCTTCATCCGTGCAGGGATGTTATACAAGACGTTAAAAAAAATGTGGTACCCACTCAATAAACTGATATGAAATAGTGCCTAGGGTAAATAGCAAAAAAAGAGCGAGGTGAAGAACATTTGTTGGGTAGTCTACTTTTCCGTAACATGGGTAACTTGTACAAGTAGCACTGGGGCTTGAGTAGCAGAGGCCTGAGAGAAAATTTTTAGGAAATATTTCCATTCATGTGTTTTCAATCTTGTTTCAATCTTATATCTCATGTGTGCACTACCATTAAATAAACTTCAAAAGAGGTAAATAAATAAAAGAATAAACAAAAAGATTAAAAAAGAAAATAAAAGCAAGAGATGCTACTTCTACATATAATTTCAAAGATAGCAGCGGCACTTTAACCTTAATATTTTAATGAAGTCACATTACTTGCTTTATATCCAAGGCCTAAGGCTTCAATTAATTTAAGGGGAATCTATTGAGCAAAGGAGGAAAGTCTCATTAAGAAGTAGCATTTGTTGGGAGGTCCTAGGCCCAAAGGGGGGGCTTTCTTACCAAGACAACACACTTCCAGTGCCTTCTCAGAAGGGAATTCGGGACCGTGGTGATAAACTTTAATAATTTAGGTGAGGTCTCACTATTAGAATTTTAAAATCAATTAATTAAGCTGTATCCCTGCTTGTCCTAAGAAAATTTCAAACGAACTAACAAATGAGCACAAAATGCAACATAATTCAATGAATGAAAAACAAGTGAGAAAATGAGGCAAATATTCATTATTTTTTATTTCTCCTTGTAGCCCTTGTTAAATTTTGTTTTATATACTTTGAGGCCATGTAAATATTATAGGTACATATGAATTTAGAATTGTTAAACATTCCCAGTGAATTGAAGCTTTCTTGTTATTAATTCTACGACTGCCTTTTGGCTTAAAGTCTATTATCATTGCTAGTACAGGCCAAGTATCCCTAATCTAAAATGCTCCAAAATCTTAAAGGTTTTGAGCACTGACACTGACACCGCAGGCAGAAAATCCCACACCTGACCTCATGTGATGGGTCACAGTCAATGCAGTGAAAACTTCGTTTCATGCACACAGTTGTTAATAACATTGTACAAAACCATCTTCAGGCTATGTGTATAAGGTGTATATGAAACGTAAATAAATTCTGTGCTTAGCTTTGGGTCCCATCCTCATGATATCTCATTATGTGTATATAAATATTCCCAAATCTAAAAAAGTCTGAAATTTGAAATACTTCTGGTCGCAAGCATTTTAGATAAGGGATAATCAACCTGTAGTAGAGTTACACCAATTTTCTTTTTATTTAATTTGCATGATTTCTTTTCCCCATTCTTTCAACTTTTCTGTTTTGTTATGTATAGTAAGTGGCATATGGTTGCTGCTTTTTCTTAAAATATACAGTGCATTTACATAGTATATTGTTATTGTTTCTTAATCCATTCTGAAAGTCTGAATTTTTTTTAACATTCAATCTATTACCTTTAATTATTTATATTTGTATTTACTTTTACCATCTTACTGTATGCATTTGATTTGCTCACCTGTTTTACATTTTTTCTCTCTCATTTATTGAAACCCTAGGATAAACCCCTCTTGGTTACAGGTATTATCCTTTACATATATTTCAAGAGTCAGTTTACTTATATTTTTAAAATAATTTGTGTTTATGTATGTGAAGAATATTGGTCTGTAATTTTTTTCTTTCTCTTTAATGTCTCCCCTCCCTCCCTCTTTCCTTCCTCTTCCCCTCCCCCATGCTTCTTCCCTTCCCTCCCCTCCCCTCTCTCTCTCCTTTCTTTTTCCCTCTTTCTCTCTTTCTTCCTTCCCTCCCTCCCTCCTTCCCTCCCTCCATTCCTTCCCTTCTTCCTCCCTCCCTCCCTCTCTTTCTTCCCTTCATCTTCCCTCCCTCCCTCTCTTCCTTCCCCCTTCCTCCCTCCCTCCATCCCCCCTCCTTCCTCCCTCCATCCCCCCTCGTTTCCTCCCTCCCTCCATCCCCCCTCGTTTCCTCCCTCCATCCCCCCTTCCTCCCTTCCTCCTTCCCTCCTTACCTCTCTTCATTCCCTCCTTCCTCCCTCCCTTCCTTCCTTCTTTCCTTCCTCTCTCCCTCCTTCCCTTCCCTTCCCTTTCCTTCCCTTCCTTCTTTCCTCTCTTTGTTTCTTTTCTTTCTTCTTTCTTTTTTTTTCAGATAAAGTCTTGCTCTGTCACTTAAGCTGGAGTGCAGTGACACTGCAGCCTCAACCTCTGGGGCTCAGGAAATCTTCCCACCTCAGCCTCAAAAGTAGCTGGGACTACAGGCTTATGCTGTCATGCCTGGCCTATTTTTGTATTTTTTGTAGAGATGGGTTTCACTATGTTGCCCGAGCTACACTGGGCTCAAGTGATCTGCCCGCCTTCGCCTCCCAAAGTTCTAGGATTACAGGCATGAGCCACCAGGCCTGGCCTCTTTTTTCTCTTTTGAACACAATTGTCAGATTTTACAACCACTGTTTTGGTAGCCTTGTGTAACAAGTTGGGAAGTATTCTCTCTTCCTCTATTTTCTTAAATAGTTTATGTAAGAGTGTTGTTACTCCTTCTTTAAACATTTGACAGGATTTGCCAGTAAAACTACCTGGCCTTTGTGAGAAACTTTCTGATAAGTAATTAAAAATTTTAATAGATATAAGAAAACTCAGGTATTATGTTTATAATTATAACCCTATATTTCTTATTATATTCATGTTGTTTGTTACTATTATTTCAAAGCATTTTTAAAAGATTCTATTTCAAATGGTATCAGTTTGGGTAACCTTTTTATTTTCATTGAGAAATTTGTCCATTCCTTTTGAATTGTTGAATTTATTGGTGTAATATTGTTTATAATATTCCCTTACATCCTTAATGTATGTAGGATCTAGAATAATGATATCACCTCTTTTACTCCTAATACTAATACTTTCTCTTTCTTTTTTTCCTTCAACAGTTTGGCTACACGCAGATTTATCAATTTCATATGTCTTTTTAAAGAACCAAATTTTATCGGTATTAATTTTCCCTATTGTTTTTCTGTTTTCTATTCCATTGATTTTGGCTTTCTATTATTTCCTTAAGAAAGTACTTTTAATCGACCTGTCTTTATACTTAAAGTACATCTCTTTCAGCCTGAGGAAGCAAAAAAATAATAACAATAAAAATAAATAAATAAATAAATAAAGTACGTCTGTTATAGGCCATATATAGTTAAGTCTTGCATTTTTAATTCATTCTTACAATTTTCATGTTTTATTAGATATATTTAGTCCATTTAAATTTAAACTAGGCCAGATATGGTGACTCACACTTGTAATCCTAGCACTTTAGGAAGCCCAGGCAGGATGATCATCTGAGGCCAGTATTTCAGGACCAGCCTGGGCATTATAGTGAGATCTCACCTCTACAAAAATTTACAAATTAGCAGGCATGGTGGCACATGCCTGTAATCCCAGCTACAAAAACAAAACAAAACAAAACAAAAACCCTCAACGTGATTAATGTTTGGGAAGAGTTCGCCATTTTATTACTATTTTTTATTCCTTCTTTTCTTTCTTCTTTGGGATAATTAAATGCTTTTCATCATTCAATTTTAAATTATTTATAGGCTTTTTGGCTCGCTTTGCTTTTAAATAAAAAATGCACAGATTTCCGTTTATCTTCTAACACGTCCTTGAAGTTTCTGTGTAGCTCTGGACACAGCGCTAGAGATCCAAGGTCACGACCGATGAAGGAATTGGGCTTGAGACCTGACTGCTGAGGCAGGCCTATTGCTCAAGCAAAAGCCTCTAACCCATATTTTCTTCAGGTGCTGAGTTAAGAGACTCCTGGGTTCTAGTAGGAGATGCTGAATGTAGACAGTGGTTTGCTGCTGTCTCCTGAGGAGGTCCTTCAATTCTATGTGGGACTATATTACCTCTAAGCTCTCTAGGGGCACAATTTTCCTGGATGTGTTGGCTTTTGAAGACCCCAGATATTCATCCATATAGGAGGATAAGACATCAACTTTGCGGTATTGACAGTCTAGCAGTTGGTGTAGAAGAGTAAGCTGCTATATGCTCATTATGATTGAGTTGACATGAAGTGAAAAACTGCTGTAGACCCTGCTGGTCCTAAGATTGAGTGTCTTCTCATCATCTTAATACAAAGGTAGTTTTTTTTCTGGCTCCTTTTCTGAAAAGACTTCTTAATAGGTGGCACTCCCAGTTGGCATCCTGGGCACTGATAACATGGTTTGAGAGACTCTGTATGTGGCACTTACGAAACACTGATGATGGTAAACCAAAGCGAATGTTATGGCTCCCTGGCTTCCATGACATTCTCAGGGATGGATGTTGTGCTGAGCAGGGTTGAATACAAGATGATAATATGGAAAGCCATTTACTTATAGGAAAGGCAGTCCTATATACTTTTCTATACCAGTATTGAAGGGTATAGTCTTGTGTGATGATCTTTTCCTGCAGCAGGCACCTGTAGATCATTTCCAAGATGACTGTCAAGAGCTTGGAATAGCTTTGAAGTTGAGATTATTAGATGAAGAATAGTAAAAGTCCTTGGTGACCTGAAGTGTATCACAACTGGAGTTATAGGTACATGAAATCATGACCCCGACAGCTCAATAAGAAACCTACATATGTCTAGGCAAGGAGCAAAGTAGAAGGAGAGATCAGGGTAATCCTCATTCTCTTCTCATTACTGGAGGCTAAGACATTTGCTTGGCAGTAGGTTCTGGGCACCACTATATCTCAGCCTAAACGTAACTTAAGAAAGGACCACCCCTTTGAATTTTGCCTCTTACCCAGTGATAGTCTGGTGAAATATGGAAGTTTGAGTGTCAGGATCCTGCTCTGTAGCCCAATAACCTCTTCTGGCTCATACAGCCAGCGGGGGAATGAGAGTGATCCGAACTTAAGTGAATCAAGATGTGTACCTGGATCAACATATGATAGCCTAGTCAAGATAACAAAGCTGAATGCTAGCCAGAGAAACTGAGCCCATCATGAAAAATCAGTGATTAAACTCAAATATGAAAAGAATAAAGTAAGGATAAAATTGGAGGAATAAGTGGCAGATTGCTCTCCAACAATGTCAAATGTGGAATGAGAAAAAGGATGAGCGTTGGGTTGAATATTAGCAGCTTAGAACCAAGACTCTGAATGACAAATGTTTGGGGGCTCCCTTTTCATGTGGCCTTTAGTACATATGTAGCAAAGGAGAAGCAGTGAAATGGGATGGGGCCACCAAATTGGCTTACTGGAACCACACAGGAATGAATATCTGCCCTTACCACGTCACTGAAAATGGATTTTAAGGTAGCCAGTAATATCTTAATCCTTCTTTAAGAGTCAGTTTAAATTTCATCTTACTGGAGACACTTTGTTTTGTTTTGTTTTCTTCAGTTCAACTGGCTTTTTCCCCTTTCTAGTAAAGAGTCTTTTTGTGTCTCAATATCTATTCTCTCCTTCTTTCTTACTATATTACCTTGAATTTTTCCTTGGTCACTCAGGCACTAAGTGAAAACATTACATTACCTGATTCCCCGGTAGCTATGTGTGGCCATATTATTAAGTTTTGGCCATGAGACTTAAGCAGAAGTAGAAGTTATCTCCTTAGAAGGAAGTGGCACTCATTTCTTCTCACTTCCTCCTTCACACTGTTCGGAAGGCAGGTGTATTGGCTAGAGTGCAGCACCCATCTTGGATCTTAAAATGACCCTGAAAATGGAACCCCATGCATGGCAGAGATACAAGATAGGAGTCTGCATCCTTGACATCAGTGTTATGCCATACTAGCTGGAGGCGACCACCTTTTGACTTATTTTACATGAAATAGAAATAAAATTCTATCTTATGTAAGCTAATATCTTTGAAGTATTTGTAATATATAGCCCAGTTGATTCCTTTTATATCTCCCTCTGAACTCCCACAGGAAATTTGGTTGGCTTAGTGCATCAAGGTACAGTAGTCACCCTTTATCCGTGGTTTCACTTTCTGTGGTTTCAGTTATCCATGGTCAACCATGGTCAAAAATATTTAACGGAAAATTCTAGAAATAATTCATCAGTTTTAAGTTGCCTGCCTTTCTTAGTAGTATGATGAAATCTCTCACAGTCCTGCCTCATCCCATCCGGCACATGAATCATCCTTTCGTTCAGCATTTCCACACTGTAGATGCTGCCTGCCCATCAGCCACTTAGTAGCCGTCTGGATAATCAAATCAACTGTTTTGGTATCACAGGGCTTGTGTTCAAGACACCTTTATCTAACTTCATAATGGCCTCAAAGCACAAGAGTAGTGATGCTGGCAACTGAGGTATGACAAAGAGAAGCCATCAAGTGCTTCCTTTAAGTAAAAAGATCAAAGTCTTTGACTTAATAAGGAAAGAAAAAAATATTGTATGCTAAGTTTGCATGCCATAGATGCGTCCTTACCATAGATTTGGATGTATGGTAAGGACAAATTCGCTATTTGTGAAATTGTGAAGAAGGAAAAAGACGTTTGTTTTAGTTTCATTTTGCATCTAAAACTGCAAAAGTTGTGACCACAGTGTGTTATAAGTGCTTAATTATGATGGAAAAGGCATAAAATATGTGGGTGGAAGACATGAACGCAACATGTTCTGATTGACAGCAACGTGTTGTGCCAGAAAGCACTGAGTCTGTAGGAAGACTTCAGCAAGGGATCCCCAGAAACGAGTGACTTCAGCGATTTAGCGCAAGTGAGGGATGATTATACAGACTCGGGAATATGTTTGGACTGAAAAATACAAAAATTACTGGGGAGGCTGAGTCAGCTGGTAAAGAAACTACTGTCATGTGAATATAGTACAGTAAGATATTTTGGGAGAGACTGCCTTCATTGACTTTTATTAAGGTATATAGTTATAAATATTCTAATTAGTATTAGTTATTGTTGTTAATCTCTTGCTGTGCCTGATTTGTAAATTAAACTTATCTGGGCACAGTGGTACATGCATGTGGTCCCAGCCACTCGGGAGGCTAAGACAGGAGGATCAATTGAATGCAGAGTTGGAGGCCAGCCTGAGCAACATAGCAATGGTGTGTCTCTAAAATAAATAAACAAATAAACCTTATCATAGGTATGCATATATAAGAAAAAGCAGTGTATAAAGGGTGCTGTACTATCTGTGTTTCAGGTATCCTCTGGGAGTCTTGGAAGGTAGTGCCTGCAGATAAGGGAGGACCACTGTACTTAACTCAATGCAGACATATTTTTTTTTAGTATTCTCATCTCCCACTAGCTTGTGAGTTCCAAGGAAGGCAAAATTAGAAGTTATGCATTTTTATATTTATGGTGCATACATAGCATAGTGGCTGGCAGATAGTGATATTTAGTAAATGTTTGTTTAATGACTGAATGAATGCTAATCTGGTAGCAGTATGCAACATAGGTGGGCAGAGGTGCTGGCTCTGGCCAAGTATGCAGTTTTCACCAAAATATATTACCTTTTCCTCTTGGGCACAAAACTAGCCTGCATTTCCCAGACTCTTTTACAGTTAGGGGGAGCCATATGACTGAGTTCCTGCCAGTGAAGTGTGGCAGAATCCGTGCATGCCACCTTCAGGCTCTGGCCCTGAAAACCTCCTGCACAATCGTCCACACAATTTCTCATTCCTCACGTGTCAGTCAGAGGCAGAAGATACAGTGGGGGACTCTGAGGCTCCAGGGGGGTGGGGCCACAGATATGTAATGTCTCGGTCCTTGCAGGACTAGATAGACAATTTTGGACTTTGCCCTACCCCAACTCAGACCTTGTATTTAACTATGATGTAATTGTGAAATAAAGCTTTACCATGCTATACTTCTGATATTCAGGAGTTGTTTTCCAACAGCTAGCATATCCTGCTTCCAGCAGGATGATGGAAGACTACCACAGGAATCTGGATATGAAAAAAAAAAATTCTAAACTCAGAAGGAAACCCTGGAAATAAAAACATGAGAAAGAAGTCAGGAGTTTGAGACCAGCTTGGCCAGTGTGGTGAAACCTTGTGTTCACTAAAAATACAAAACATTAGCTGGGCGTGGTGGTGCGCGCCTGTAATCCCAGCTACTTGGGAGGCTGAGACAGGAAAATCGCTTGAACCTGGGAGGCAAAGGTTGCAGTGAGCACAGATCAGGCCACTGCACTCCAGCCTGGGTGACAGAGCAAGACTCTGTCTCAAAAAAATAAAAATAAAAAAGAAGCAGCAAGATGTATTTGGTGGGATGTGAGAAGTTACAGAAGAAGAGAAGTCGAATAAACAAGGTTGTTATTAGGATCAAATCAAAGTGCACAAAAGAATGAAATGCAAGATGGTGTTCAAATTTCAATTAGAAAAAGGAGAGCAGTATAGGGAGAAGGGAGACTCCATGATAGCCATGGCAGCCCTGACATCACAGTATCACCCATCTGTTCGGTCCCTTCTGGTAGCACCTTTGGGTGAATAAATGTGCTGAAGGGGAATTTTATTGGGTAGATATAAACCTTCCTATAAAGCTGTTTTCCTGGTTTTGTTTAATTTATATTATGGAAAAACAAAAAGTACCATGACTTATGTTTCCTAACGATGTCACTGAATCCCATGTTTTTTATTTAAGCACTTTCCCAACACATACTAAGTTATTTGCTTCCCTGGAACACCAAACCATTATGTGTCGATGTTACGGGGACACATTCTGATGAATGTGTGCAGAGAGGCTCTGTGACATGGGAAGTGTGTATCTCACCAGACTCTCAACTCCATGATCACACTTATTGTCACTCCCAAACGCTTCTCTAGGACTCAAGTCATTGCTGGATTATTAAGTCTCCTTTCCCTTTTTCAAAACCTAGGTCCTGGGACTCATTTATCCTAAGATAGAAATGATTATTAACAGTTTAAATATGTCTGTTTCTAAGAATTTTGCACATTAATAAGAATGATAGCTTTAAGATAACAAAGATGAAGATTTAGAAATAAATGCATTAGGAAACAGAAAATACAATAGAAATACTAAGTATATCTGAAAGTCGACTATTTGAAAACAAGGAAAGAAAATAATACAATGGAGATGCATTCTCTGCTCCAACCAAGATAAAAAGGGTGTGGTTTGCCAATTAGGAATGAAGACAGGAAAGTAACCTAAATACAGAGTGAATTTAAATAATAATAAAGGATTATTTTAATCAACAATATGACATAATTTGATAACTTCTGTGAGACAGCTAAAGCTAATCACAGAAGTAGAAAATATAAATAAAAATAGAAAAAATTCACAAAGAGCAAATGTATCCCCACTCTCCTCCCTAAAAATGTACAGGGCCCAGGTATTTCACCAGTGATTTTCTGAAACTTAAAAGAACAGACACCTACAATGCTAATTAAACTGTTCCAAAACATAAATGAATAGGCAAGTTCTTTCTATGAAACTAGAACAATGCCAAGACTAAAACCTGAGAAAGATATTATAAAACCAGGAAACAACAAATCCATTTCACTCTGAGAATTGATTTTTTAAATGATACAAAATGAGCCAGTAAAATCGATCCTATCTTAAAAGAATAATATATTTTGACTAGATAAGGCTCATATCAGAAATGCAAGAAAGTTTCATTACTAGGAAATCTAATAATATATTTGACTACATTAATAAAACAAAGGAGAAAAATAGTATACTCCTATTTTCAGATGTTTAAAAGATAATTGATAAAATACTAAACATTTACTTGTCATAAAAGTTCTTAATAAAATAAGATTAGATACATTAAAACATTTTACTTGATAACATAATTTAGTAAAGTTACTGGGCTATATTCCTTCTATATACAAACTATAACCAGTTAAAAATGTAATAGCAACAGAAAGATAGAATACTTGAAAATAAACTTAAGAAATGCGAAAATGCTACAAAGGCAAGTTTAAAATGCTACTAAAGGACAAAAAAAGGCATTAACTAAGCACAAGGTATGTTACAAATATCCAATTATGCCAACATTAATCTGTATTTTTTTCACAATCTCAATAATATACCAGTAGATCTTTTTAACTAAACACATTTGTAAACATCACATTAAAAAATAAGCATATGGCTGGGTATGATGGCTTATGCCTGCAATCCCAACATTTTCAGAGGCCCAGGTTGGCAGATCGCTTGAGCCCAGGAGTTTGAGACTAGCCTGGACAACATGGCAAAACCCCATCTCTACAAAAAAATACAAAACATTAGCCAGGCCTGTGGCACACACCTGTAATCCCAGCTCCTTGGGAGGCTGAGGCAGGAGGATCACCTGAGCCTGGGAGGTTGAGGCTGCAGTAAGCCACAATCGTGCTACTGCACTACAGCCTGGGTGACAGACTGAGACCCTGTCTCAAAAAACAAAACAAAACAAAAAATAGGCATATAAGAATATTCAGAAAGATTCTGTGAGAACAATGCAGCCATGAGGGACAATTCATTCTATCACTTGTGATAATTAAAATAATGTTGTAATGGCACATGTACATACAAATAGACCAGTGAGATACAAGAGTGGACTTGTAAACAGAATCTCCAAATAAAATTTAGTAAATAATACAGGTGAAATTTCACATCTGGATTCATCTGGAATTTAAACATTTAAAGATTAAAATGAAACTATAATTATTGTTAGAAGAAAATGGACAGTTTTTTTATGTATGCTCAGAAAAGAGAAAATGTTTCTTTCAATATATGTTAAAAATCTGCACGTCCAAAGTTCTTCAGCCAAGTCCAAAGATATATACAATCTGGTGGTAATATTTATGTTTTCCTATAAATTGAATATTAATAGCTTCACATATAAAAATTGCTACAAACAAATTTTTATAAAGACCATTAATGCAGTAGAAAAAGGATATGAAATAAAAAGAAAGTGCAACGATTAAGCATTTGAAAATATGTTCAACATCACTATAAGAAAAATGCCAGTTAGAATGAAAGTTATATGCATCTCATCATATTTCACCTTTCTTCTGTCAAATATCAACAGATTTGGCAACACATTGTTTTGGCAAGGGTATGGGGGAAACTGGCGCTCCCCCCTACCCTTGGTGTACATTCACTAGAAGTTAATTGGCATCGATTACAATAAAAAATGTGCAAGCTCTTTGGCACGTCATTTTCATTATGAGTAATTCATTTCATAAGTATAATATGCACATGTGGACAGAAACATAGGTACAAAGACACACATTGCAGCACTGTTGTTACCAACAAGATGAAAACAACCAAATACTTTAAGAAGGTGAGCTGTTAAGTAAACTGTGATAGCACAGTAAAGTGGATATATTGCTACAATTTGTATACAAAAAGTTTAATTCATGTATGCACATTGCATACATGATTCCATATTCATAGAATATCTCTGGAAGTAGAAGGGTTTTTTTTTTTTTTTTGTCTTCCTATGTCAAATCACACACAGTAACCGTCACCTTTCCCTTAGTTCTGAGGAGTTAGTGTTAGAAATAAGACCAGTAAGGCTTTTGCAAATAGGGATGGGGGAGAAATGGCAGCTAGGGAAAGGCTTTGGGAACTTTGGAGATCTACACCTGAGTTAGTTGTCATTGTTATCATGATTACTTTTTGATGAAACATCTAACGGCGATTTTTATATAACTTTTTAAAAGTCGGTTCCAGTCTTTCTCATGTAACTCTAGTTCATTGTGTTTGTAAGTGCTGCTTGAAGTTTCCTCTTCAGAACACATTAAGAAAGCAGCAAAACCAGTCACCAGTATATTCAGAAAGGTAAGGAATGTGAAAATCATGTCAGGTGAGAAATGGTGGAAGAAACTGACCCTTATTCTGTATGACTTCAGAGGGAACAACTCACATCAGTGAGTGTAATTACAGGAAGCAAGATTTGACTTACTTTAAGGAAGACGTTTCTAGTGATGAGAACAATTTGAAAACTTACTGGGCTCTTTTATTGTGATTTAAGTGTTCCTTCTCTAGAATTGCTCAATCAGACCACATTACTGCAAGAAATAACCACGTACACTTGAAGTATCATCTGCCCACAGTATGACTGTATCTTCTAAGAAGCCTTTAAAAATAAAGTCTACTTCCTGCCCAAAGTTTCTTATTCCATTACCTCATCTTCTAGATCAAGGTATCTAGAATTATAACAGTTCCACAATGAAGGAAATGTTCGTCTCTTGTGAATTTAATTTACTCCTTTGACCTAAGAGATGCCTGGATAATGCTATTATTGAAACACTATAAATTCAAGAATGTGATCAGCACTTTTGCCATTTTTGTGCTATAACCAAAAATTTAAAGTCAATGGGCATTATTTACCTGAAGTTATTTTAGCAATGAGATGGATTTAATTAATCACATTTGAAATTTATTTACCAGGTAACATTTTCAGCAACTGTTTAGCTACATTTGGAAAGGGAAGAATGAGCTGAAGACCCACATGTATAATTTAATAATGTTTCAGAAACTTTCTGTATCCATTTATGAGAAAACCCAGACAGAGAAGATCTCCACATGATTCTCTAAAAATCAGTATCATAACACACCATATCCCACAAAACTGGTTTTCCCATGTACTTTCATCATTTTGGCTAATGTCATCACTTTTCTTCTAGATTTCTAGGCTCAGATTCTGAACTTCCTTACAGCCAGTTGTCAAGCTGACAATGAATCACAATTGATAGGATATATTTGGAGGCATCTGACCCTTTCTCCCAACCCATCACAACCTCTGAAGAAAGGAGCAGACCTTGACTACTATGTTGTGTATCTTGCAGCTTGCACTGGCCCCGTATTCCACCCTGTCACCGACCTCAGCTAATTAGAGAGATGTGGTCCACTCCATCAAGGAAAGCCCATCCACAGATTGGCTGGTGATCTGGGGATAAAAGACCATCTGAACCAACCATGTATTGTTCGCAGAAATCTTGGAACCAGAAACCTGAAAGACTATTGCCAATTAGCCAAAGAAGTTGAAGCTGAGGTCTCGTATGATAGAGTTGGCATTGTTGATTGCTTGGTCAAACAAAGCCACATGGAAATGGAAGTGATGGGCTGAAAAATTCTGAGCAAACATAGGAAGATGGTCCTGAGGGCATGGAGAAGGGAGCCGACCTGCAGAGAGATGCAGAGATGAGCAACGAGGCATTTCCTCAGAGCCATGTGGGACATGTCCCAGTTTGGTTTTCAACTACAATATGAGTCTTAGTGGCATTTTTGCTAGTTAAAGGAGTTGATGTATCTACATCTCCAGAATTAAAATATACTACACAAGTAAAATGTGCATACCAACTAATGTCAGTTATAGCACAGAGCTTTCTAAGTATGGCCAAATCTTCAAATGGTACTGAGAAATACTATTTGGCATATTTTTTTGGTGCATGATAATCACATTTTTTCAAACCATATGTAACTGTCAGTAAATAAGAGCAAAGTAGATTCCCAAGAATATGATCTAATCAATGAGCAAAAGATAAATTCCAGATCCCTCCTCAAAACTTTGCAGAAAAGTATTTTCTTTTGCTGATTTCAGAATTTGCATTTTGCATGCCAACAGACCCCATTCTTTTGTGCCCAGCAGTCAGGATAGTGAGTTCTTTGACCATAGAAATTATCTGCAAATTTGTACCATTTAATAGTTATTACTTAGATGCTCTTTACAAAGCATTGAGTTAAATTGTATCACTTAATAGTTATTACTTAGATACTCTTTACAAAGCATTGGGTTAAATTCTGTGCATTATATAAAACATTTAAGACATCTGTGTGTCACAAAAATGTGGAATCTAACTGGGCAAACAAAATAGAGATATCTGAAAACATTGCAATATAGCATAGCTGTATTGTTGTAGCTGTTTATTGCAGTGTAATAAAACCATCTGTCATATAAATGAGCCCAAGGATAACCCCTGTATATTGGCCCACATGGCTATGAACTCAAAGCCCATATGCTCTAAATCCAAACTTTTACACATCCAATTGTTACAAATATAGTGCAAATAAGCATATTTTAGGCCATTTAGACCCTGCCTACATTGCTCACTTCATAAACTGCACCCAATATATGCTAAGCATACATAAGACAAACTTTGGGGCCATAAATGGCTGCCATGGCCTTCTGAGGTCTCCGTCCCACAGTGCTGCTGCGTAGCACCATTTAGACATGTTAGCTTGCTCTCTGATCCCTTGCCCTCCAGAAGTTCTTGTGCCCTCTTCCCTGTCTGGTGATGATGGCATCTCACTGCTGTCTCTGGGAGGTCTTCTGCTGTGAGGGACCTCCCCTCAGATGCAGCCTGAGAGTAAAGTAGATTCCAAAGAATAGGATCTAATCAACAGAGCAAAAGACACATTCCAGATCCCTTCTCAAAACTTTGCAGAGAAGTGCTTTCTTTAACTAATCCAGAGTATTTGCATTTTGCCTGCCAACAGACCCCATTCTTTTGTGCCTACCAAGGAAAGTTCATTGTGTGCTACTGCCCCCATAGCCTTGTTTTGCCCACAATATACCTGAAATCCCTTTATAGCGGATACACCCGAATTTCTTGAACTCCCTGTAACACTTTAAAAACTAATGGCTTAAAACAGCCACAGCATGATTTATTTGGGTCGGTTTGGAATTCAGACAGAGTGAGGTGGGGATGGTTGGTCTCCATACTACTTAGGAACCAGGTGGAGAAGCTCGACCTGAGGTCCCATCCAAGATGGCTTCCTCATCCACATATCTGGCACCTTGATGTCCTTTGCCTCTCTCTCTCTCCATAGGGTATTTCATCCTCCAAGGCCTTGCCATGTAGCTTTGTACTTCTCAACTATACGACAGCCTGAGGATTGTTAGCCTTGTCACATGGTGGAGGCTTCTCTAAAGCAAGCATTCCAAGAGGTCAAAGAGGACGCTATGAGGCTTCTTATGTAGCCTCAGAAGTCCCAGAATGATATTTACATGGCATTCTGTTGGCCAAGCAAGTCACAAAAGACAACTCCGACTCAGAGGAAGGGAACTTAGACTCTACCTCTCAGTGGAAGAAGTAGGAAAGAATTTGCAGGTATCTTTAACCTTACCATAATGATTATTTATTTATTTATTTATTTGTTTATTTATTTATTTATTTATGTTCACTTGGTGAGAAAAACAAGAATTATTTATACTCTATCCCAGAGGTCAGCAGACTACAGCCTGTGGGTCAAATCTATCCCACTGCCTATTTTTGTAAATAAAGTTTTGTTGGAACATGATCATGCCTGTTTGCTTACGTATTGTCTATGGCTGTATCTGTGTTATAGCCATGGAGTTAAGTCACCTCACTGGAGACTTTAGGACTCGTACAGAATAAAATATTTACTATCTGGTCCTTTTTAGGATGTGTTTGCTAACCCTTGTTAAATGTGGTTATGTTCTGCTAATGCTTGATTTGAATTGTTTTTCTTAAAACATTTAAATTGTCTTTTAAACGTACACTTAACTATAGAAACTCCTTAGAAAAATTCAGCTTACAAATCTGCAATTTACACACTGCTATAGACACACAACAGAGCTAGCCTCTGGGGCAATAGAGAGTCACTTCTTCCTTCCACTCACAGATGGCATCCACAGTTGTGCCATTTATTTATTTATTTGTTTATTTATTTATTTCCAGACAGGGTCTGGCACTTACAGCCAAGCTGGAGTGCAGTGGCATGATCATAGCTCACTGTAGCCTTGAAATTCTGGGGCTTAAGTGATTTTCCCACCTCAGCCTCCCCAGTAGCTAGGACTACAGGCATATGCCACCATGCCCCGCTAGTTTAAAAAAGTTTTTTTTGCTACAATCTCCCTGTATTGCTCAGGCTGTTCTTGAACTCCTGGCCTGGAGTGATCCTCCCTCCTCGTCCTCCCAAAGCACTGAGATTACAGGCACTGGCCACCACACCTGGCCTGTTCATTTTATTCTTGACTACTGTACTTGTAAAGTGACTGTGTTTGCTGAATGTGGGCTTAGTTTTAAAGTGTTTTCAAACAGTATTTACCTATCAAGACCAGTAAGTATAAAAAACAAATGTTAAAAGGTATTAAGTAATAAAAGGCAGAGGATAATTATGACAAAAAGCAAAGATAATTCAAAAAGTGGAAATGGTATAAAAGTGTGTTTTTTATTTGAGTATGTGGGGTAAATCATTAGAAGAATAGATTATGAGGGACTAAAAGTGAATCATGCAAAAATGAAATGGACAATAATCATCAGGAAAAATATAAAAATGACACAATGAAAACACACGTGTAAAGCCGAAAGAGCAATCTCAGAGCCTTGTACGCCTTAGATCCTGATGTTTACTTAAGAGATAATTTTCAAGGTTTTAGGACTTGCAGGCCAAGTCCTCGGTAAATGGACAGTCTTGGAACTTTTGGTGAAAGATGTATTTCCATAGGTTCAAGGCCCCACTCATCTGCACGATATCAAAGTGAGAAGAGTGGGAATACCAAAAACAAAACAAACAAACATTTGCAGAGATCAACAAGGAAGAATGTTTTCCACCTCAGAAGACTTTCAAAGGTAGACAAAACTGTTTTTATTTTTTATTAGAAAAAGATGTTTTACAGTGTGCACAGGATTGAGGAAAAAAATGCTGAGTTTAAAACTGCAAAGAACGAACAGACTCTCATTTGCCGAAAATCTTTCCACAACTAAAAAGCTTTTTAAAACCAACCTGATCTGAAATATTTTAAAAACGTACTCTCTGAATGTGAAGTTCTATAGTTAAAAGAAACAAGGAAATAAACAGAGAAGCAAATCAGCACCCACACTCAAATGCGTGATATATCACTTTTTAACACAGTGACTTCTACGAACACATGAACTTTTGTTGCAAACATTAGGAAAACTTTTGATGTAATTTTTTATTCATTGTGATTGAAAGCTTAGCTATTAAAAAACCTTTTATTAACAGCATCTACTTATTTTTTATAAATGGATTTTTTTTCAGTTCTATGTAACCAGAATAAAATATGGAAATATATTTGAAAGCTGTAGTTTCAACCATAACACTCAATTCTCTTTCTTTTTGTGTGCATCAAAATAACCTTATGGTTTTTATTGACTGACTTTATCATAAGTTCTGATAAAACACTACTGTCATCTGTTTTATACATAGGGATTCCATGTAGGTATTCTTTGGGGGAAGAAAATGATCTACTGTCTAAAAGCTCAAAAATCATGACAATAAATAAGAGAAACTATTGGAGATTTCTGAGCAGGAAAGTTACATAATGAAAGTGGTGTTTTAGGAACATATTAATCTGGCTTTTTGTCAGACGGATTGCCCAGAGACCAGTTTAAAAGATACTGTGAACAGCGTCCTGTGAAAATAACCATTATAATACAATAGAAAATGGAACTAAGACCTATTATATCTGTTGGAAATCATGAGCGGCATAAAACAAAGTGGTTGAAAAATTATGTTTACATATGAAATAGATATATTGAAAGGCTTTTTAACCTTCAAGCTCTCTGATTTTCTCTATTTTGTCTTCAAATAAAAAATGTAAAAAAGGAAGAAATGACACTGCAGAGAGTGTTGAAAGCGATCTCTAATATAGTAAAAAGCACCTAGAAAATTGTTACCCTACTTCATTTAAAATGCCTCTGGTTGGTTTAATAGCATTGACTAGATACGAGAATTCTTTCCACTGAACTTTTGGCAATGAAAGTCTCCCTCCAGTCCCATCTTTAACCTTGAAGTATTTTTTCTTGATTTTACAAAATTATTTTTCAAAGATAATAAATGTTCTTTCTGGAAAATTGTAGAAATACATACAAGCAAGCAAAAAATAAAGTTACTTGAAATTCTACAACCTAGACAGAATAGCTTGAAAGGCTATACACTTTTTATTTCCAATATTATTCTATACAAATATCTACCAGTAAACAAACAAGGTTTCAAAGGAAACAGGATTGAACTATACATTCAGCTAGATGTTTTAGAAATGTATCCATTACGTATTATTAGTTAGATATTTAGCAACCGTGGAATAATTATTTAATAAATATCAATGGCCAGAAGTCTAACGTACAATTTTAAGGAGACTATCTTGAAATTTAAATCTAATTAAAATTATGGTCATGAGATATGCGTGATCTCCAAAACATAATAAATTTCATCTGTATCCAGTCATATGTTTTGAGGCAAAGTATCTACAAACACCAGTATTGGCTTGGCCCCATTGTAACCAAAATTTAGTATCCCAAAAGTCCATCTGAACATTTCACCATATTGGGTCCATATGAACATCTCAACATGTTGGAACAAAATAGACTCCAGAGTACAACTATTTTATTCTACCCAGGTCATCACAAGTCCAGTATTTCCAACTGATGGTATCAGTAAGACACAATTTTGCTGCTTTAAATTGGTGTTTTCTCTCATCCTTCACCCTCCTCAGCAAGAGTCATTAAAACTTTCTCTCATTTTTCGATATTCTGCCTTCCTGATACTTTTACCACCCAAGGATATTGAACCTTTAGTGATTCAACGACTGGCTCAAAGGACATAATCAGTTACAGGAAGGTCTAGGGCTTGACTCCTTGCTTCTTCATTTTTCTCCTGGCTTGAATACAAGGGCTCTTGCCACCATACCTATTGCCTTATAACAAAAGGCCTGATATATAAATCCTGGAAGCCATCATTGACACAGTTCCACTTATAGCAGTGATTTTGTGACACGAGACTTGACGATAGTGTGTGGCAGACACAGATTGTGTGAAAAACCACAATCACAACCACAGAATATCTTTCACTTTACTCAAAATTGCATGCTATCTCTATGAATTAAAGTCAGACTTTTAAACCAACACCAGTTTTCTTTTTAACTTATAAGATTGGCAACAATGAAAAAGTTGAACAAAGTTTCTGTTTCTGAGGTTATGGGGTAATAGATACTCTCATACATTGCTGGTGATGGAACACAATGACACAACCACAATAAAGGACATTTTGGCAATATTTTTAATAGTTACAAATGTATTTACCCTTTAACCCAGCAGTCTCACTTCTGGGAATGCATCTTACACATCTGCACACATCAAAATGATTTATGTCTACGGTTATTCACTATGGCATTGTGTGTGAAGGCAAAAGATTGGAAACAACCCAAGTGTCTATCAGCAGAGCAGTTAATTAAATTATGGTACATGCGCACAGTGGAATATTAGGTAGCTGTAAAAAACAGTGAGGAAGCATAAGATGTCCTGATAAAGAAAGATCTCAGGGAAATATTGTTAAAGGCAAAACTCAAGATGTGGAGTAAAGTATATGATAATCTACATTTTATACAAGAAGTGGAGAAAGTAATATAAGCAATTAATACAAGCAGTTAACCAGGGAGGGAGTAGGAATGAGATAGACAATGCAAGGTAGGAGGGAGCCTTCTCAGCGTCTAATTTGTTCAACTTTTTAGAAAAGTTTTTAAAAAATCATTAGAATTTGCCTATTACAACAAAACTAAATAAATGTTTAGAAGACATGTATTTCGCTTCATTGTTCTGGGTAAATAACAGGCCAGGGAAACAGTGCCCTAAATGCCTTCTGGTTTAATTATTTTGAATGAGAACATTAAGTTATCTTCTTAGATGTGCTCTCTTGTTGCAAGAAAAAGATTAAGAAAAATATTCAATCAATAATTTCGCTTGATAGTCACCTAGTAGTTTGCTGCCTTATGGAATTAAGATATCTAGGAATATCCTAAGTGGCATTGGTCCTATGGATTTTTCTCACTTTTCCAACTCTGCCTTTTCTGAAGAGTGATAGGGCATCAGCACCTCCCTACTCCAGGTATATTTATGTTATGTGTGAGAGGAAAATAGAAAAACTACACTTTGATATAGACAATCATTTGTTTTAATAAATAACACAAAAAGTAGAGGAAAGTGACATGATTAAGCTGAGTGCAGAGAATTGTCAAATAAGTTTTTTTTTTTTAAAGCTTGTGTATGCAGCAGAGTCCAATAGTAATTTGATTAGAATTGAGGGCCCAATTGAGTAAAACAGACATAATTCATTAACTTGATAGGATAATTTTCGAATCTTCACTTTACATGTGATTACATAGGCACATTTTACCCAACAAAAATCAGGCTTTCCTGTCTGGGTGCAGTGGCTCAAGCCTGTAATCCCAGCACTTTAGGAGGCTGAGGTGGGTGGATCACTTAAGGGCAAGAGTTCAAGACCAGCCTGGCCAACATGGTGACACCCCATCTCTAGTAAAAACACAAAAATTAGCCAGATGTGGTGGTGGGGACCTGCAATCCCAACTACTTGGGAGGCTGTGGCAGGAGAATCACTTGATCTAGGGAGGTGGAGGTTGAAGTGAGCCGAGATCACATAACTGCACTTCAGCCTGAGCAACAGAGCAAGACTCCATCTCAAAAGAAAAAATGGGGCTTTCTTAGTAGGATTACGAGTTCTGCTTCAAAATAAGATTATTGTAATCAAGTTGAAGCAGGAGAACACAAAGCTCTTAGGGCTGGAGAGAAATTTTGCATTAATGTTCTGTTATCAGAGTTATATATGACTATTACACATATTATTATCTTTAAAAATGAAATGAACACTAGCTATGTGATTTTGAAAGGACATCTAACCATCTCTGAGCTCCAGTTTCTTTACCTGTTCATGGGGATGATAATAATATCTTGTTCCTAGGGTGCTGTAAGGAATAGATGAGTTAATGTATTTGAAAGCGTGTTTAACACCATGCCTGATATCAAGTGCTCATTAAGTGGTGGCTAATATCTTGAACTTTTTGAATATCAACATTCTTATAAGAATTTATTAGTTTTACGATACATAGTCATGTTCTGAGAAATGTGTCCTTAAGTAATTTTGCCATTGTGTGAACATCATAGAGTGCACTTACATAAAAGTAGTAAGTGTAGTTTATGTAAGTGTAGTATAGTGTAGTAAGTGTAGTATAGTGTAAGTGTAGTAGAGTGTAGCCTACTATACATCTAGTCTATATGGTCTAGCCTATTTCCCCTAGGCAACAAACAGTGCATTATGTTACTGTACTAAATACTACAGGCAACTGTAACACAATGGTAAGTATTTGTGTATGTAAACATAGAAAAGGTACAATACAAATACAGTGTTATAATCTTATGAGACCACCATTGTATATACAGCCATCGACTAAAACATCATTTTGCAGTGCATGGCTATACACACACACACACACATCCATGTATAACATTTATGATATAAATTCTAACAATAAGAATGCTTATGATATGCTACTTGTAAAATTGGGATATGAAATTCAATGAATATTATGATTTAACAACAAGAAATATGCAAGTACAATAACAGGGGAAGTATTGGAATAGTAAAACTATTAGTGATTATTCTTTTCTTTTTTTCTATCTTCCAAATGTTTTTGAAAAATTTTTCTAACTTTGTAATAACAATAAGGATAATATAATAAATTTGGCAAGGGAGAATAAATGAAAATGAATTGTGAAAAAGAATAAACTACCTTGATTGAGGTTATGAGAGTCCACCCCAATTCCAACGTCACCCCCAAGTCACAAATTCTCTATATATACTACTGCAACTGAGAGTAAACTCTTCTGGGTTGGGTATGTAAAAAGTGCTTTGAGGGACAAACAGCAACCTACATCAGAAGAAGGAAGAAAACATATAACTGAAAGAAAGGATAAAAAGTTAATTTTTAGCAGAGCTCAGACACTGCTAGTTGCCTTCCCAAGTTCTTCTTTTCTTCTGTAGTAACAGAACCCCAATTTTGTCATGACTGCTATGGACTCTGTTAAAAATACCTTCTCAGAGTCCCTTGCAACTAGCGCTGGCCATGGAACCCAGTTGCAATCAGACATCTCTGGGGAAACTCAGCCCTTCTGGCTTTCTGCCCCTTTCCCCTTCCTCTTGCCAGAAATGGAGATATTTGCCTGGTCTGCAGCAGTCATGTTACAGTTGTGCTTATGAACGTTACCAGGTAAGATTGCCAGGACAAAAAGTGTGAGTCTGGGTTGGTTTGTCAAGTAGCTGCACCTTCCTGGACAAGTCTTGCTAGGTGAGAAAACCAAGTTCTTCTATGTGAAAGCTACCATGAGAATATTTTGCTTTTTGCATGCTGTCAAATCCTAACTGATACGTAGCAAATTCTGGTTATGCCTAAACCTAATTGGAGGGAAAGACACTGTCTTTGAACCTTGAATTGTTATGAATAGGGTCAGAGTTCAGAAGAATTGAAACAGGCCACAGAAACTCCATTTATTCATCATGTATCCATATAGCTCTGGCCTGATTAAGCTGTGTGGACTCTGTTCTGGAAGCCACCCGGAGCCTGCGTACCGGTGACCGTGCGTGGTTTTTTTTTTAATGTGGAAAAGTAAACAGTAAAAAGTCTCATATGTGGCATGCCTTCTGATATTGTTTGAGTCTGTGTGCCCACCCACATCTCATCTCAAATTATAATTCCCCATGTATCAGGAAAGGGATCTGGTGGGAGGTTATTGGATCATGGGGGCAGTTTCTCCCTTATTCTTCTTGTGATAGTGAGTGAATTCTCACGAGATCTGAGATCTAATGGTTTAAAAGTATGGCACTTCCCCCCTCGCTCTCTCCCTCTCCTGCTGCTATGGAAGACATGGCTTGCTTTCGATTCACTTCTGCTATGATGGTAAGTTTCCTGAGGCCTCCCAGCCATGCAGAACTGTGAGTCAATTAAACCTCTTTTATTTATAAATGACCCAGTCTCAGGTAGTTCTTTAGAGCAGTGCGAAAACAGACTAATGCAGATTCTTTCACATCCTGAGTCTATGTCTAAATACAGTCCTTGAATTATGTGTATGAATGCTAATCAGCAGCAACTTGGGTTGCTTTGGGCAGAGGATGTGGTTCCATGGCGAAATACAGGAAGTAACCCAGCGTCAGTGATTTCTGCCAAGAGAAGGAAACAATTCCAAAGAGAATTCTACCTGGAAGGTGTCTTCCTCATCCCTCAAAATTCAGCCTGGCCTGTAAAACTCCACCCATCACCGTAGCAGAACAGATGCAGCACAAAGAAACACCAAAAATGAGAAGTCATTTCTGAATATAAGGTAACTATGATCTGCCCATCACAGCATGGGCATCTTTCTGTTTCAGCAGAGTTAGTGTTAGTGTTGGTGTGTAGCTGTTGGTAGCACATCCATGGCAAGTGAGACAGTTAGGACTTAGACCCAGGTGTATCCGACTGCCATGATCTCACCATTACACAGCATGATCTCATTTTCAAATTGATGACTGCCTTAAGGGTGAACTTCAAGCAGTTGTAGACTAAGAGATTAAGAATTCTCAGCACTGAGGAGAAGGGAGGGATGAGGGGGGAAAAATAATATAAATGTATTTATTACCACTGAACTGTACACTTAAAAATGGTAAAGATGGGCCAGGCGTGGTGGCTCATGCCTGTAATCCCAGCACTTTGGGAGGCCGAGGCTGGCAGATCACAAGGTCAGGAGATCAAGACCATCGTGGCTAACATGATGAAACCCCATCTCTACTAAAAATGCAAAAAACTTAGCCGGGTGTGGTGGCACGCCCCTGTAGTCCCAGCTACTCCGGAGGCTTGAACCCGGGCTGCAGAGGTTGCAGTGACCCGAGATCATGCCACTGAACTCCAGCCTGGGCAACAGAGTGAGACTCTGTCTCAAAAAAAAAATGGTAAACATGGTAAATTATATGTGTACATTTTACTTCAATAAAAATAAATTTAATAAAAGAGAAAAAATAATTCTCAACATAACAAGAAATGGCTCCAACACAGACCCATGGTCTGTGCAACCCTTCCCTTCAGTGCAGCAGAGCAGATAGAGCAGGAGAGGTAGCCCAATGTGATGAACAGAAAGTTCAGTGGATTGTGGAGGACCACAGCCTGCGTTCGGAGAATCTCATGTAAGGCAGAGCTGCCCCATCTCCCCATTCTTTTCACAAGTACATGTTCTCCGAGTTTGGTCAAGCCACTACTGCTTAGGGACAGAGAAAAGTATTGGGATAACAAGCACAATCCTTTGCATGGAAAGAAACTGACATGCACTGACAGCTCACTGGAGAGGCATCATCTGATATGGCAGTGGTAGAGTCTCACTGCATTTGCCAGTCAGAGTCCTGGCAGTTAACACGTGGCATAATCAAACTGAGTAATTTGGAGAGTTTAATAAAGAGACTGTATGCAAAGATGTGTACAAGGTTTGGGAAAAACAACATGTAATGAAACAACACCCTGCGACTTATAGCAGCAGGGAGCTTTCAGTACCTCAAGTCTGAAGGGACAAGGGTCAAGAACACAGTCTTGGTATAAGAATGAACTTCCTGACAGGAGCTAAGAAACAGGATAAAGGGATTAGTTTGAGACAACCTGGCAACTAAATAAGGAGAATAAATATCCTGACTTGACTTTTCTTTCACCCTCTAATTTCCTGCTGGTATTTCTTTTTAGCTGAAGTTTGCTGCAAACCATGGGCTAATGGACTTCATAGGTCAAGTCTAGATGGCTTAGCTTCCTAGTGCACAGAATACGGTGGAGAAAGGTGGGGAGTGGATCTTGAAGGGCAGGCAGAAGACATCCACATATTCCAAATGGTTCCAATGGAGAGACATTTAATAAGAGGCCACTTTCGCAGGTTTGGTCAGAGTGAAGAGGACTGAGAAAAATGTCAGAGCACACAGGAACCAGCAGCATCAGGAATTACCACCCCTAGAACTGAAGGGGTGAGTGGTAGTAAGGCTGTTAATGGAACTGGGAGAATTGCGGTCATGGGGAGGGGGAGGGAGAGACTCTCGGGAAATTCAGTCTCAGTGAGGAAAGTGGTCATGAAGCAACCAGGAAATAGAGAAGAATACTGTCATCTCTCCTATTCTTCAGTCTTCTTGCCAGTTCCCCCTACTTACTCAACCCAACCAGAAATCATCCAGGAAGGAACTGGAGTGTTGAAATCTACAGGGACCAGCTTCCTAAGACAGAGCAATGCCAGGAGGGGTGGACGTTGCATCTGAGGGAGAATAACTGCACAACAATTTAACATGTAAATTATTCCCTCTCTTATATCTCTCCTTTTTCCTTTGGGAATTATTCATTCCTTTTTGATAAATATTCACTGAGTACCTATTATGTGCCAGCCACTCTTTAATTTGGAGATAGAACATAAAAAGGACAGAGAAGTTCTTCATTTTCAGAAAGTTTATTACATACAGAAAGGGAGGAAGAAAATAAACAAATACTATCCTATGTATATATGAAAGATAATTTTAGATGGCAATAAGTGTTATAAAGGAAATAAAACACGATGGTTCAATTGAATGGGGAGGTGGGAGGACATAGCTCTAAAGAGGTGCCATTTGAGCTGAAACTAGGTGAGAAGGGTAGAGCCAGCCATGCAAGGATCCAGTGGAGGCAAAGCATTCCAGGCAGGACAAAGGGCAACAAGAGGGAATTGAGTCTGATGTGTTCAAGGATCAGAGTAAGGGGCACCTAAGCTGGAGCATAAAGGTAGAAGATGGGGTTGGTGCTGGGGCCAGATCAAGGAATACCCAGTAGGCCATGTATGCGCATGTAGGGACAACTATTAGGAGGCTTACTGCAGTATGGAGACATGCTCTGATTCCTCTTCCAAAAGATCACTCTGACTGCTGTGTGGACAAAGTGTCAGGTGTTGGAGCAGGAGAAGTGCAGCAAGAGTAGAAGCAAACGGACACACACCAGGAGGCTTATTGCAGTGCTCAGGGGAAGAGTGCTGGCAACTGAGATGGTTGATGGGAGTGGTAAGATGTAACTGTATTTGGATATAATTTGCAGGGACAGACATCAGGACTTACTGACAGACTGAACACGGAGCTCAAAGAAAGGTAGTACGTTCGAATTATTCTTAAGCTTTTGGTTTCAGCAGGTGGGTGTATGGTTTTACCACTGACTGAGATGGGAGACGAATCAGTTCTCATTTAGAAACTTCTACACAGACACACGAAGACACACTATAACATCCATGGCTGGAAAGAGATGAGTGGCCAAAGGATGTTATTTCACTCTTTGAAACTAACAAGTAACTTACTGGGGGATATTATAACCTACTGGGTGATATTATACTAGCCAAGCTGTGCCCCTCCCATCAAACTGTTAAAAAATGTTTTCTACATCCACTCTTTTCATTTCCTTTGCCTATGCTCACTTATGCTTCCACCCATAATGATTGGCCAGTACTGTTCTTGCTAACATCTCTATGTCATTAATGCAGAGAACACAAATTAATCTCAGGGTTTTGGATTACTGCGTCAGCTGGAGCGAGGATTGCTACTACATGATGGGGGCGAGGAGGAATATGTCTGGAATACAAAAGATTCTCTAGTGGTATTTCATAGCACTCCCTTGTCCTGTGATTAAATCAATGGAAAACTATGTTAACACAATACAGGATAGATTGCTAATGGCCCACACCCTTTATGAATGAAGGTTTGAGTCCCCCCCACCCTGACCATCAGAGGTTCTTGCTGAGGGGGAAGGGGATGGGGAACAGGTACTGAAAGAAGGTAGTTATAAATACCAACTTCAACCATGTGACCAGTTGCAATAATAAGAACTATAATAATGTAAAGTGTTTCCTCCTTATTTAATTTTTTTCTTCCTTTTTACCATTCCTGTACCCTCTAAAATAATGTATTAATAGTATTAATCTTATATCTCAGTATTAAATTACAGGATGTCAAAGGGAGAGTGTGACTGGAAGAAAAATGAATATCATTCAAAGATGGAGAAAGGGACTTGGCATGCTTTTGTGGGAAAAGAGTCTTTCTCAGTCAGTTCAGACTGCCACAACAATGTAACGTAACTGCGTGGCTTGTGAGAAAAACAGAAACTTATTTCTCACAGTTCTGGAGTCTAGGTTAATGATCAGGAGGCAAGCCTGGTTGGGGTCTGGTGAGAGCTGTCTTCTGGATTGCAGACTGCTGACTTCTCCTTGCAGTGGAGAGAGGGCAAGACCGCTCTCTGGATTCTCTTTCATATGGGCTCTAATCCCATTCACAAGGCTTTCATCCTCATGACCTTCCAAAAACCCACCTCCTAATATCATTGAGAGTTAGGATTTCAACATATAAATTTTGGGGTGGCACAGACATTGTCTATTGCAGAGTCCATGTGTTTTGATGTTGCATGGGGAATATTTTCATCAGGCTAAGCCAAAGCATGATTTTGTTATTGTCTTTATTCAGAAGATAAGTACAATCAAAAGAGTTGTGTATGGATGGAAAGCTGGCAAAGAGTACACTATAGTTGCTTTGTACACTTTTAAACTTAGTTAAGATGGAGCTACATTTCTCAGAATTCTCTTTCCTGCATGGTTCTGAATTGGCATTGCCCATAAGAGAAATTTGCATGACATTGGGAAGGTAGAAGTGAAGCTGCAGGCATCTTGTACCCCTCTGAATGTCCATAGTGAGCACCTGGTGCTGTAGCAGTTTACACACACTGTCACTGCTCTGCTAGCCCACCTTGTTGGTATGAGATAACACCTAGGTCGTCCTGCTCCTGCTGAATCTCCTCCTTCAGTTTCTGTAAGTCCTGGCCAAGTGCATGTGCATGTGCAGCTCCATGGGGAAAGGGGCTAGCTTCTCTTGTAGGATTCCCACCGCATTGAGGTTGCTGCTGGTGAGAACCAGACTCCTTTGCTGTCATCACGTGCACCCTTCTTTTCCTTACTGTTTGGCTGGCTGACCTAAAACAATTTTAGTTGTGATACTAGAAACTGGCAACAGCCTGCATAGATTGCTCCACCAGCTTCTACAACTGCATCCCACCTAATCTCCACAATAAATCCCATATTCGGTTTTTCCTTATAGCAGTTCTGCTTTTCTGGTCAAACCCAAAGCCATACTTCCTAGATGTCCGGGCATTTGTTTTTAATCCAGAAACGATCTAAGATCACACAATATATTTAGTTTTCACATATTTTTCATTTCCTCAGACTAGAGCAGTTCTCCAGCCCCTTCTACAATCTTTTTTGTTTTTTTATGACATTGACAATTTTTTTAAAATCCTGGGCCATTGTTTTGTAAATCTTCAACTTTAATATATTATTGCTTTCCCATGATCCAATATTGGTTAAGGGTTTTGGCAGGTGTTCTGTGAGAGCTTTTATTTCTTGTTCAGCGCTCACCTCCAGATAGTCTTGATTTCACTTTGTTTCACTATTGCTAATGTTAGGTTTGATCTCTTTGTTAAGGTGATATCTGAAAGATTTCACCTTTGAGAAGGTAACTTTTCTTTAAAATCAATGAGTAGCTTACTGGCTGATATTATAAAATTGTATGCACATCCTGCTCCCCAGTAATCTCTCGCCTAGTGATTTGAGCATTCATTGATGATCAATTACTACTACAGAGGTTGCAAAAGAGTGACTTAAAATTTCATCATCCCTTTAACATTTATTAGTTGGCATTCTTTTGTAGAGGACATTCCATTCTCTCACCTTCCTTTTTAATGCTTTTGCTATCAGCATGAACTCATAAATTTTATTTTTTAATGCCATGCATGTAATGTCATTATCTCATTTTTCATTCTGATGCTCACATTGTCAAAACTTCAACCAATGAGTGCTCCTTTAAAGCAGCAACTATATTCAATAATGTTCTATAAAACTTTCCTACAAATCTCTTAAATATATTTTAATATATTCTAAATACTCATAATTTTATGTTATTAAAGTGGTATCATTTACTTTTACTTTAATATGCTTATTGCTATATATAGTTATATAACAAAATTTTGTGTATTTGGTATTCATCAACTTTGCTATATACTCTCATTAATTTTCATAATTTCTATTTAGATTATTTAAAAGTTTCTGTTTACTCAGTCATATCGTCAGCAATTATGGCAGTGGTGCTACTTTTTTCCCCAAAACTTATATGTTTCATTTTATTCTTGCCTAGGTGTACTGGCTTAGATCTCCAATAAAAAAATGAATATAAGTGATGCTAACAGGAATTCTTATATTACTCCCAATATTAAATAGAAACATATTAACATTTCATCATTAAGAATGTTTGCTGTAGGCTTTGGCTGATAGCCTCTATTGGATTAATGGATTTCACTTTAATTATTAGTTTTTTGAGACACTATTAAAAAAATTGTAGATACTGAATTTAAACAGTTTTTTATTCTACTGAAATGATCATGTAATTTTTATCCTTCAAATTGTTTTTTGTGATAGACTATAAAAATGTTGACTTGTTTGTGAGCTGTTGTCCTTTTGAAGATTGTTGTAACTATATTCATGAGTGGAATTATCTTTAATTTTCCTTTCTGTTAGTGTACTTGTCAGGTTTTTGTATGGAAGTTAGGCTAACCTACTAAATTGATTTGAGAAATTCTCTCTTTTTCATATGTAAAAAAAATATGTCCAGCATGGTTGCTCATGCTTGTAATTCCACCACTTTGAGAGGCTGAGGTGTGAGGGTCCCTTGAGGCTAGGTGTTTGAGACATGCCTGGGCAACATAGTGAGACCCCATCTATAAAAAAAAAATTAGCCAGGCATAGTGGCACATGCCTGTAATTCTTTCAGTTTTGGAGGCTGAGATGAGAGGATTGCTGGAGCCCCAGAATTCAAGGCTGCAGTGAGTTGTGATTGCACCACTACACTTCAGCCTGGATGACAGAGGGAGACCCTGTCTCTTAAAAAAAAACAAAAACAAAAAAACAACCAAAAACTATAACACTAGCATGATTTCTTTGTTGAGCATTGAATAGAACTCAAAGTTGAAGTCAATTGGATGTGGAGACTTTTTTTTTTTATTATTGTGGAAAGGTCTTTACTAATTCAAATTATTTAAATATTAAAGAATTACTTAAGTTTTCTTCTCCAGTCAATTTTGGGAAGATGCATTTTTTTTCCCGGGAATTTGTCCAAAATTTCAAATATATTGGCATAAAATTGTTTCTATTTTATTAACTTGTTATTGCTTCTTGTAATGTCTCTTTCTTCATTCCTGATAGTAGTAATGACTTCTTAGTTCTCATTTTACCTTTTCACACACACACACACACACACACACACACAGACACACATTTAGTAGTACTAAAAGTTTGTTAATTTAATTAAACTTTTAGAAGAACCAAATTTTGGTTAAATTGTTCCTGTTCTTAATTATTGTTTTGAATAATAGAGTTTGAGGCTGTGACAGGTGCAGTAACTGTAATATGTGTGATATAACAATAAAATTGTTATACTGTCCTGGTAAGTGAAACCTCTTAATCAATATACAGCAATTCCGGAGAGATCCAAGATGGCCGATTAACAACAGCTCAGGATTATAGCTCCCAGTGAAAGCGCAGAGAGCGAGTGGACGCCGCACTTTCAGACGAATTTTTGTTGCCCACAGACTAGGAGATTCCCAGCGGAGGAGCCACACGGGTCGCCAGCGCGACTTTTTTGGCCGGCGCGGCTATTTTGCC
>CAUYLG010031302.1:0-21420 GCA_963573385.1 Cacajao melanocephalus | reverse complement strand
ACTAGTGTATTTTGTAGAGAGAACTGCCACGCCGGCCAAAAGAGCCGCGCTGGTGACCTGTAGGACTCCTCCACCTGGGAATCTCCTAGTCTGTGGGCAATAAAAATCCGTCTGGAAATGCAGCGGCCACTCACCTCCTGCGCTTTCACTGGGAGCTGCAATCCTGAGCTGTTCCTAATCGGCCATCTTGGATCGCCCTCTCTTATTCTTTTAATGGAAGTCTCTACTCTCCTTGCTGTTTCACAATTAAGATTCTTTTTTCTTTTTTTTTTTTTTAAAGATGGGATTTCATCATGATGGCCAGGCTGGTCTTGAACTCCTGACCTCAGATGATCCACCCACCTCGGCCTCCCAAAGTGCTAGGATTACAGGCGTGAGCCACCACCCCCAGCCAAGATTATTTTTTCTTGTAAGCATTGATATTCAGGATGATATTTGTTTATAGTGTTTACCCTGATGTATTATTTGGTATCAGTATTATACTTCACTGGAAGAATCTGAGTAGTGAATCACTGCAAGGTTATAAATCAGCCTCCGCTTACAATTCTGGATGAAAGGGACAGAGTCACTGCCAGAGAAAAGTGATAAATCAGTTTTTGGTTTTTATACTTCCTACCGAAATTCCAGAAGTGAACAAAATGATACTTCAGTTGACAATTATTACACTTTCAGCTTTGGCCCTAAGCAGCATAGAATGTTTTTCAGTTATTCTTCTTAATAATTAGATTTTTAGTATGCAGTTACACTTGCACATTTATAGTAATCACTGCAGTACCTATCAGTGCACTATACTTTTCTGTTTCAGTATTGCTGTTTGGTACATAATGCCATAACATACACAAAGGGTTTTGTCACTTCCCAGTTTTAAAGACAAAACAAGAGTTCTGGTCAACAAAATGTGAATAACAGTGTTTAAAACTGACAATAAAACAAATTAAACAAAAGCAAACAAGACATAGACAAAGAAGAATTATTTGAAAAAAAATGTTTTACTTTTTTTTTTTTTAAGGAAAATCCTTTGATTAGAAATATGCCAGATATGGGTGATGGGGAGGAAGGCAGCAAATCATACTGCCATGTGTGTACCTATGCAACAATCTTGCATGTTCTTCACATGTACACCAAAACCTAAAATGCAATAAAAAAAGAAATAAAATCAGTATGACTTTGTGGATAAATGAACAAGAACAAAAAACTATGCTAATATAAGTTAAATGTGCAGTGGCACAATCATGGCTCACTACAGCTTAAATCTTCTGGTCTCAACGGACCGCCTCTCCTCAGCCTCCCCAGTTGCTAAGACTACAGGCATGCACAACCACATGGTGAATTTTACTTATTTTTAATTTTAGAGACATGTTCTCACTATGTTTCCCAAGCTGAGTTTGAACTCTTGGCCTCAAGTAATCTTCATGCCTCATCCTCTCAAACTGCTGGTATCACAGGCACAAGCCACCATGCCTGGCCCAACACTGAATTTTAAAAACAAGTTTTAATTATTTATTAAAATGAAGATTTTAAACTCAAACAGCTCTGCTTAGTCAAACACATGACTGTTCTTGAATATAAGAAACTGACTTTTTTGGGTGTTAGTATCATTAGAAGACAAATGCATCCACCATCCTGTCCACTGACATATCTTGATTGGATTTTTTTCCCCTCTGAGCTGGGTTTACCACGAGGTTGGTAGAAAAAGAAAGCAGAACAAGATTCATATGGTCTGAAATTGACTACTATAGGGATATATCTTCCAGTGGCACAATCTTTCTTGAGAAATTATTAAAACTAAAGGTGAAGTAAAGAATCCATACATTTGTTCTACGTATTCACATAGATTGCAAACTGCATTATATTTAAATGAATTCTACCAATCCTTATATTATCTATTGATTGTAATGGTCTACTTACCAATATGGAAGTTAAGATATAACACATATAGCTTTCAGCCAGGTTTGTTTGAGTTTATTGCACTCTAAGAAAAAATTGGTTACACATAGAGATTAAATCATTAGAATAATCCAAATACTATTTCTACTATATGGCAGGATGGTTAGATTATTTATCCATCATCCTCCCAAAGTATAGAAATGTGAATGAAATAATACAGATGTATTCTGATTTACATAAAATTCTTGGGGATATTTGCATTTCTTAACAGGTCAAAATATATTAATACTAAGAGATCTGTTCAAAGCATATTAAATATTTTTTCCTGATTTATATAGTTATATTATTCATCACAAAACATACAAAGATAAAAATGTAAAACAAGTCAAATGTCCTTATAGTGCATTCTATTGTCCATATTATTAAGTTTATATTATCCTCATTTTATGTGTATTGGATAATTGTATTAATAATGGTCTTACATTTAAAACTATTTTATGAGATCATACATTGGAAATATTCTTCCAGTACCCTTTTCCTGGCTGCATAAAATTTCATCCATAAATGTTTTTCACTTTGGCATTTACATGTTGAGCGTTAGTTATTTCCCATTTTTAGTTAACATCCTTCTACTAGATGTTATTGCAAGTCTTTGTAAATATTCATTCTAATAAATTATCAATTAGAATTATTTATGATGTTTAATATACTTAGCCACATTTTACTGTCGACAATTTGAACCTGTGGATAATGGTACCAAACAAAAAAAGCTATATTTACACATTTATCATCATTAAATATTTTTAATAGCAGTCATGTTTATAAATAAATATTCTCACTCTTGTTTTAATTGTATTTGTTTACTATAGAGACAAGCACATATTTTTTAAAAAATCTGAATAACTAGGTGTCATCATTTCAAGTTATATTTCTTTACAAGAAATATAATAGAAGTTTTACAATAATGTTTTAAAATAAATCTCATTTTCATTATAATTGGGAAATTCTACCCTTATTGAAATCTTTGCTCTGTTGTTTTACTTCAACCTGGAATTATATAAATTAAACCTGAAAATAAACACCTGCTTATATTGCCACTACATACTCTTACAACTTGTTTATGTAAGGAATCTATTTTCTTACATTTATGGAATATAAATCTGCTACTTAAATTTCTAAAAACTATAATCTTTGAGAAACATTTGAACCTATATGTTAGAAAGAAAAGGAAAAAAATACAAAAATAATGATATATTTTAATAAAATCTGAAAAAAAATTGAGTAAGCATTGCTCCTTGAAATTTTTAATACTACGTCCATTTGAGGCTTCCAAAATGTATGTTATTCTCTATTTTAGAAGGATCTTTGGATATTTTTATAAAATACAAATTTTTAGACTTTGATAAATTGTATGCAGACATCTTCTGATTAATCTACCACATTATTTTAATTACTATCTTCTTTAAAGTTATGTTCACATTGATTTAAATTTTTCACTAAAAGATAATGGCAGGAAAGAAAATATGAGATTTATTTCTAATATTCAGAGATGAAGCAGTGACAGATTATTTGACTGTTCAGTGATACTAGGTTATTGATTATTTCAACCTCTGAAATTCCATGTTGAATATAAACAGAACCATTAGGCCAAAAATTATACTATAAATTTATAGGTGGTCAGTGTCTGCTAAGACACTACCTCCTTGATGCTTCAGTAAAGCTACAGAGAATAGCAAGTTAGGGAAGTTGGATGGCAATCATTCTATATGAAACCCCAGGATGGGGAAGTGGAAAAATAGTTTGTTCATCTGTTAAAACATTTTTATTTTGGCACATCCTGAAGCACCAGTAAGTGTTGATAGCTGGTCATTCCTATAGAATACTCACTTACCCTGTGGTATTCCTACTTCTTTGAGTTTTTCTTGACTCTCTAGCTAAATAGTATTCTCCTTGGGGGCAAATCATTTCTGTTTGCTTCTATATTTCATGAGGAAGATAGAAGGGTGGTTATATAAGTGGCAGATAAAATAATTACAGTTGTGTGTTATACATAATTATAATGAAATTGATGGATTTTGTTTGGTTGGTTGGTTGGTTTTTGGATTATTTTGAGACGGGATCTCACTCTGTCACCAGGCTGGAGTGCAGTGGCAGAATCTCGGCTCACTGCAGCCTCCACTTCCCGGGTTCAAGTGATTCTCCTGCCTCAGCCTCCTGAGTAGCTGGGACTACAGGTGCATGCCACCATGCCTAGCTAATTTTTGTATTTTATTAGTAGAGATGGGGTTTCACCATGTTGGCCAGGATAATCTTGGTCTCTTGACCTCGTGATTCACCTGCCTTGGCCTCCCAAAGTGCTGGGAATACAGGCATGAGCCACTGTGCCCAGCCTATTCTTCTTATATCTTAATTGTATCTTCAAATTTCTTATTCCAGAATAAACTGTAATTACATGTAATGAGGAAAATCATCAGGTAATCTTTCCAGATTTTACTAAGGCTACACAAAGCACAATAAGGCCATGGGTTTAAGATGCTTTTGAAAATGAACAGACCTGAGACCCAGATTCTGAATAACTTTATATATGTTGCTTCATCTTGTCCCATGTGCTAATGTCATATTCTATATATTGTGTTTGAAATATGTCACTTATTGGTTATGTCATACAATATTCTATTATAATGGACTTTTAAAATATATTACTTCAAAATATATTAAATTTTTATTTTTTAATTTATTCTGTCAATATCTACATCAGTCTCTCACGATTGTAGATTGTACATTTTTATCCGTTTTTCTGAAACACACACACACACATATATATATATATAAAACATATGTGAAATACACAACTTTGTGTCTATTGTCTTAAAAGATTTTATGTTAGCAATGTGTTTTTATTGATTCTTTCACTTTGGTTATATTTATATTTTTTCTCAATGTTTTTTAAAATTTTGCTGTATTTCTTTTTACATCTGTTAGCTTTGTTTCATAATGTATTTAAGTAATTTAAAGACAAAATTAGGTCAGATATTCTTCTCATAAATTTTTGATTGCTTCCTTTCCCACTTGGAGTAAACTCTAAAGTTCTCATTTTCCTGTACAAACTCAGCTGTCTGCACCCCTACAAACCCATCTCTTGGCCCATACCTAAAAATACTTATAATATTCTGCCCTTGCTCCCTCTTCCTCAGCAATACTGATCTCCTAGCTATTCCTTGAACTGGCCAAGCACACTTATACCTCAAGGTTCTTGTATGTTCTCTTTTCATGGAATGTCCTCTGTTGATAGCATGACTTACCTGCTACTTCCTTTTGTCCACTGTTGAAATGTCGGTGTTCAAATTAGCAAAGCTTTGTGTGATGGCAGAATTACTATCCCAAACGATGTTTGTGTTTTAATCTCCAGAAGTTGTAACTATATTAAGTTACATGACAAAACAGAATTAAGGTTGCAGATCAATGTAAACTTGCTAGTTACCTGACCTTAAGGCAAGGAGATTATCCTGGCTTGTCAGAATGAGCCCAGATTAGTCACAGGGTTCTTTAAAATGGAAGAGAAGGGATAGGAAAAATGGTCGGAGTGATGCATGTAAAAACTCAATCCATTGTTGTTGACTTTTGAAGACAGAGGGAGAAAGCCATAGACCAGGGGATGAGAGCAGCTTCTAGAAGATAGAAAAGCAACCAAGCAGATCCTATTCTAGAATATCTAGAAAGGACATCAGCTTTACTGACTCTGATTTTAGCCCATTGAGACCCATGGCAGACCTCTAAGTTATAGAATATAAAATAATAAATTTATTTTCTTTTAATTTTATTTATGTATTTATTTTTGAGACAGAGTCTCACTCAGTTGCCAGGCTGGAATGCAATGGTGAGATCTCAGCTCACTGCAACATCTGCCTCCTGGATTCAAGCAATTCTCCTGCCTCAGCCTTCGAGTAGCTGGGACTATAGGAACACGCCATCACGCCCAGCTAATTTTTGTATTTTTAGTAGAGATGGGGTTTCGCCGTGTTGGCCAGGATGGTCTCAATCTCTTGACCTCATGATCCACCCCCATTGGCCTCCCAACATGCTGAGACTACAGGCATGAGCCACCATACCTGGCCTATTTTTCTTTAAACCACGAAATTCTGGTAATTTGTCACAGTAGGCCTCAGAAACCATAAACCTTCCTAAACCAGCTTATGTGAAGTAGTATACTAACACATCATTGCACTATACCTTACCCCATTTTATTTCACTTCATAGCATTTATTATCATGTATTATATAATAGGACATAATATGATCTATATTCTGTCTATATGTGTATACATACTATTAATAGTGTATGCATACTATTAGTAGTTTTGATTGGAATACTAATACAGTATTCCATGTTTCTCCAAGACTTTTTAATTTCCCTCTTTATCTGATACTTTTCAATACACTTACTAAGACTAAGCCTGAAATTTTCTCCTTCTTAAACTTTTATAAAAATCTTGCAAAATTAAAAACTTTCTCTAGCAGTATGTTATCAAATACAGACTTGATCTGCTTACATTTGAGTCTACGATAGACTATAAACTTTTGTCAAGAAGGACTGTGCTTAGTTCAGCTTGTAATCATAGTGACTATACTCATTCATTTAAAATACCTTGTTTCTACTGACAGATATGACACAAGAGAGATAAGTGTGCAAAGAAATAAACACAAAAAAGTGATACTTGCCATGAATATATTAATTGAAGGTAAAAATAAGGAATGTCTGCCAGTGGAGATAATTGGTAGGGCAGGCAATACTGAGATTGCCAGGTTGTAAAGACATCTCTGAGGGATTGCCCTTTGAGCTGAACGGTGAGAAGTAGATAGCCATGGAATACTCTCTGAAGGAGAGGCATCTCAGGAAGATAGACTAACTGGTTCAAAGGCCCAAAATGGGAACAAGCTTGTGATGTTGGAATAACAGAAGGAAGAGCAGTATGACAGGCTCATACTAAACAAGGTGGGGAATTGTGTGAGGTAGAACTCAAGAGGTAGGCAGGAATCATGTTGGTGAACTGGAGCATAGATTTTGGCCTCCATTGTAAGTGGAAAGAGAAACCACCAGAGGGTTATAAGCAGACTATGGTATGCTCAGTTTCACATTTTTAAATGTTATTGCTACTGCAAGATGTTTGAATAGTCCCAAGGCAAGAGTAGACGCAGGAAAATCAATTGGGATATGGCTGTTGTAGTTCAAGTGGGAGAAGAGGGTGGTGTCTGGGAATCATGAGAAGGTATAGATAGCACAAGATCTATCCAGAAGGGATTTAAGTAGGAGGCAGACATAGCTAGAGCTCCTGATCCTTCACTTATAGAGGCACCACATGAAGCCTTTTACCTCCTTTTGTATTCAAAATGTTACAAGGTTTTTCTTAATGGAATATTGTCCCAAATTATATAAAATTTATATCCCACAAAATAGGAATTCAAATTGCCATGTATTAAATAGAGAGGTTACCTAAGTGTAGGCCATATGGTCATCATTAATTTTACATGTATGTTACACATGTGTGTACACACATTTTTTAACCTTGAAGCACTAAAAAATCTGGAGGGAAAATGAAGTGCAATAAATAATATAGGGCAACCTTCCGGAGGGGCCCAGGACAATTGGCTTTAGGGTCAGCATAGCCATTCCATTGCCAGTAGATTCTACATTACAAAGAAGTATATAAAAAAAATCATAATTTCTTGAATACTTCTTATTCTACTCTTTTGCCAAATACATTTTTTTTTTGGAAAGAGACTGAAACTGCCCAGAATTGAGGTAACTATTTCAACCAAGGAGTAATTTTATGTTTTATCAAGAGGCACTGATTACCACTTAGGAGAACATTTCTATCTATAGCCAGATCCATCTGGATGATAATGTCCATTAGTTAGGAAATGGAACATCCACATGTTTTCCAACATATAATCATCTGATCTCTAAATAGCAAATCATGCTGTTTTAAGTGTCTTAATGTGCCTTTTTAACATATGTAGGAATACCAGCAACCTTAATTGTATATTCTTTCTCCGTATACTGAAGACACATTTCTATATATCCAGAAACCTGCAGTTATAACAGACTGGATGGATATTAGACACATAAACAGTTCACTATGCACCCCCCTTTACATTAATGAGTAGACTCATATAAAGATAAAACAGAATGATTGACATAAACAAAGACACACTGAGGTATGATTTCTTTTTAAATTTTTTTGTATTTTTGTATTACAAGACAGTAAGTACACACTGACATAAAGAATAGTATAAATGACAGAATTCCCCCTCATGCCCCACTCCTTATTCCCAAGATCCAGAAATAACTACTGAAAATAATTTGGTATATATCCAGATCACACAATGTGCATGTGTGCACACATGCACACATAGTAGTACATATGCATATATATTTGGGAAAGCTGAAATAAGACAATGAGGTCATGTACAATTTTTCTCTTTTGCAATAGATCATGTACATAATTCCATATTAGTACATAATACATTTTCTCTTTTCCTGATAAGTATGTAGTATTCACTAACAGATTTTTTTGTTAACATGGCCATTCGCCTACTAATACATATTTAAATTCCCTTCCTCTCCCTCCACTTCTACATTCCATCATTAGTTACCGTGAAAATCCTTTGTGCATATACTGAAGAAATTTGTGTAGATTATTTCTATGTGTTACACTTCTTAGAAGAAGAGATACAAAGAGAGACAAAGGCTAGTCACGTTTAATATTTTGATGATTACGACGTAACTTTTCAACATGCTATACTAAGTTAGGTCCTCTGAAAAGCATTTGGCAACATTCTTTCTCAACACAACTGCCAACATACTAAGGTACATTTTTTTTTCCTTGTAAAAATTTTTGTTTTTCCTACAGGTACAAATTGCTTCTTTTAATTAACATTTGCTTTTTTTTTTTTTCTTTACCCATTTTTATTCCAAAGCCAGTTTTTTGATATAATATAATCTCAATATAAAACTTCTTGTATGGCAAAAGTAAGTACTCTATCAGTTCCTTTGATTTCTTGTTTTTGTCCTCTATTCTCCATTCCAGCAGGAGCCCTGGTTCCACTGCACACTTAGAACTAGATTTTCAGAGCGGGAGTGCTGCTGGTACTCTGCAACTTCCTTTAATACTGCCCTGGGAATATCCTTCACCTCTTTCTGATGAATCAGCTCATGTTACTAAAATCTTTTGTTTCCTTTCTAGGATTGTCATCTTATTTGAGGAGCAAATATCTTGCAGTAGATTGCTAAGAAAGGGCTTATGAGCAATCAATTGCTTTCATTACGGATTATCAGATTTAATTCTGAAAATCAGTAAAGGTATAATGTGACAGACATAAAACACCATGTTAGGCTATATGAAATACATTAATAATCAGGTCATTCTTGAATATATTCATGTTATAATCAGAGTAGCTTTTTTGTTAACTGCTGGCATTGGAGTAAATGGCTCTCCTGTATGAAAGTTTATTTGTACCTATTTTCAACAGCTACAGTCTTTATTTTTTGTTTAAAATTGACAATAGTTCTTTGGTATCCCTTGTTTAAATAGGCTGTCCATCACATGTCACTTCTTCTTGGAGTCAGTGAATCAGAGCAGAGCCTATTCTCTACCTACTCTTTCCTGCTAGCCCTCACCCTGACACTCCTCTGCCCAATTCAAATGCATGCTCTCTTCTTTCCTCCCTTAAAAAAATGTCTAAAATAGCAGAAGATAAGCTATTTTATTTATATATATTATATAAAAAACTCATGCAAGTTATAAATAAGGGGCTATTACAACTTGCGTGAGTTTTAGGATGCAGATCCTGTAAATTTTGTGACTTGTGACTTCCCTTTGAATGTTTAAAATGAGTCTGGAGAACCCTACTTCTGTGAGGAGTTAACATAATACACACTCACACATATACACACATACATATGCCAAATGAAAATATTGAAAGCTTTTTTATAACTATAAGATATTTTAGAACCTTTAATATGCTCGTGTGCAAAACAACTATTCAGTGTTGAGAGGTGGTATTTAGGGTATCTCAAAATCTAATTGATTTCAGATTTCTTTAATTTTAACAGCATCACGGTGAACTGCTGTCCAAAGACTATTTCGAATAAAAACTTAGCTTGCACATTCTTTGGTCACTTATTTTTAAGTCTCATTACTTTCCAACAGTTTAGAATGCCACATAGTTCATACGCATAGAAGTGGAGTACTATATTTGGCATTTTATCTCGTCTTATGGGACTCTATGTACAAATATTTTAAAGCCAAGTTTAATGAAAAATATCAACTTGTTGATTTTATGGCACCTTCATTTTCTTGTTGTTTTTTTTTTGTTTTTTTTTGTTTTTGTTTTTTTTGTTTTTTACATCAGAGGTGATGAACCACATTTTCCTTTGGGTGCCTAGAGATCACTGGTTCTCAATGAGGAGTGGGTGTTGGGGGCAGTTTTGTCCCCCAGAGGACATTTGGTGGTATCTGCCACAGGCATCTAGTGGACTAAGACAAGAGATATTAAACATCTACATTGCACAAGGCAGCCCCACAAGTATTAGTATTATCAAGGTTGAGAAAAACTGCTGTAAATAATTGTGATTTCCAGAAACTCTTTTCACAAACTTCTGAAGTGATACTGCAGGAAAAGTAGGGAATGTTCAAGTTAAACTGAACACCAGAAGATATATGAATATGACTTTCATTCCTCTCAGGTAAAATAAACATTGAATCAGAAAAAAAAAAACTTTCTCAAACCCCCAAAATGCAGGTCTAATTATAAACTCTTAAATAGTGTAAAATAAACATTAACCACACTTGATAGGTAAATTAACGCCGTGGGCCAATTTCATGCAATGCTCATGCTTTGACACTTTCCTTAACATTTTCCCTCCTTTCTAATACTCAGATTGAAAGTGGATTTCTAATTCTTATTCCACTCATTACTTAACAGAAACACTGAGGTCACAGCAAATAAAGCAGTATGAGTTAATGAGAATAGCTTTAGCCAAAGAGGAGGTATTTCTCCAAGTACATCAAGTGCTTCACATATATTAAGAAACCCCAGCTGAATCAATTTAATAATGTTGGGATTTACACAATTATTACAGAACCTTCATTATTCACCCAGTCTGCGCATACCACAGCACAAATGAACATCTCAGTCTGGTGGTATTAACATTGCCATTTTCTCACCCATTCCCAGACCATCTGCTCCATGCTGATCATTCACTGCTTTAACATTTAACAGTTACCCAACTGCAACTTAGCATATTTGTGTACTTTTGAAAACAGCTGGTTTAATAACTGCTTCAGAGCTTTTGGATAAAGAAATTATTTTGTAGTGCTTTATAATAGTCTTTTTTTATCGATGCCTCTGAGGAAAGAGTATTACGCTTGCTTCATTTATGCATCTGCAATCACTCGTAATATTTCATTTCACATTTGGAAACATATTTTCAGTATTTATAGCACAATAATGTAGGAAATCTTTATTGCCCTTTTTGTTTTTGCTGTTTGTTTTTTCAGATGTCTCTGAGGACTAGAGTAAAACCTTTTGCATGAAATAATTTAGAGTAGCACGATGGTATAAATTTGAGTTGTCTTGGAGTTCCCACTCACTTGCTATGCCATGTGAATTTGTTTCTACATCAATGGTGTTTCTCTTTTTCCTCTTTGTTAAAGAAAATGCAAGAAAAAAATAACTACTTGTGTCAATATTCCAGCTTTCTAACTAGACATAGTTCCCCTGGGAAGTTTTTTAGATAACTTTGTAAATCTGCTGCTTTGTTAATGACTGGAAGTGGCCCAGGAGCTGCTTCTGGGTGCTGGCACCGTTCTGATTTTTGAGTCTGTGTAGTGGCTACACATGCATGTTTCCCTTGTGAAAATTTATTAACGTGAACATTTTCCATACGTTCTTGTGCACATATGTGTGTGTTATATATATAAACACATATAGTATATGTAATATTTCAATAAATTGTTCAAACAAAGCAGGAGGAAGAATTTTACTGTCTCAAAGCTTATAGGAACAAACCCTAAACTCTACTCTGTTGGTCTTTGGTCTTGACCTTTCACTATGACCTCAGACTGATAGTCTACCATTCACTTTATATTTTGTATTTAGCATTAGAAAGATAAAGAATAAAGAATGAAACTCAATTTTGTTGAAATTAGGAGGTTTTAAAGTCAATATAATAAACCACTTTATAATATGGATACATATTTCCTATATGTAGGATTTTTAAATTTTTACTTTAAGTTCCGGGATACATGTACAGAATGTGCGTGTTTGTTACATAGGTATACACGTGTCTGGTGGTTGGCTGTGCCTAACAACCCATCTTGGTTTTAAGGCCCACATGAATTAGGTGTCATAATGAATGGGCAAAAGCCGGAAGCATTCCCTTTGAAAACTAGCACAAGGCAAGGATGCCTTGTCTCACCACTCCTATTCAACATAGTATTGGAAGTTCTGGCCAGAGCCATCAGGCAAGAGAAAGAAAGAAAGGGTATTCAGATAGGAAGAGAGTAAATCAAGTTATCTCTGTTTGCAGATGACATGGTTCTACATTTAGAAAACTCATCATCTCAGACCATATATGTAGGATATTCTAATGAGACAGCTGTTTTGAGAAAATAAAGCATTTTTGAAAAAGTAATTTTATATTTTTAAATGCAAGATGTGTGTTTAAAGTGTCTATTGTTATATAACAAATTACTTCACAACTTAGTGGCATGAAACTATAAGCATTCTCAGTTTTTATAGGTCAGGAGTTTGAGAACAGCTTAGCTGGATAGTTCTGGCTTAGAGCCTACTATTAAGGCTGCAGTCAAGTTGTGGGCTCAGGATGCAGTTTCTGAGATGTCTCACTCACATTGCTGTTTGCAAGCAGTCCAGTTTCCTTCTTTTCTGGCTGTTCGGGAGGCTTTAGTTTTTAGTTTCATGCTATGTAGGTTTCTCCATGAGACTGCCTGAGTATTCTAACAACATGGCAGCTAATTTTCTCTTGAGAGAGAGAGAAAAAGAGATTACATATATTTTATTACTTAATCTTGAAAGTTATACATTGTCACTTTTACCACATTCTGTTTATTAGGAAGGAGTCAATGAGTCAGTACATCTGGCCCTCTGTAAAAGAGAAGGTAATTAGGTTCCATCTTTTGAAAGATTGTAGAGGAATTTGTGGACTCATTTTAAAATTATTACAGTCTCATTACTGTTTGGTGTTTTAAGTGCTCTGGATGGCTGTCAGTGAGATTTTCGAATTCATTATTTTAATCATTAGCATTCTAATTTGGTATTAAACTAGTACACATTGTAACAAAGTAAAGTTTAATACAGTACATGAGAAACTTTTTTAACAGCAATGAAGAAAGGAAACAAAAGACCATTGCACTTGGAAAAATTACTCTGATTATTGCTACTAAATGAACAAACACCCAGAAAGGAAAATGTTTGCTTTGCTTTCTTATTTGCCTTTCTTTTCTACTTACCAAGGTTGACTTCTGTCTAATATTAGGAAAAACACTGATAGTTTATAGTATTAGTGATCGAAAACACTGAATTTTTTGGTGATTTTTTTGTGTGTGTGATTTCTTGTAATGACTTTTTGTAATGCTCTGAATGCTCTAAAGAAAATATCTAGAAATGTGATGGTCCCTAAATGCTCTGCTTGTTGTCAAACTTAAGCATCTCTATGGAGAACAAGCCATTCTTTGCCAAGTTACTTGGGAATCCCATTATCATGACACATTAGTGGGAGTGTCACTACATCTTTAATCTCAATTATCAATGTACAGCTTCGGTAGATTTTTTCTGCACTAATGTCTGAATTTTATCTTTTAGTTGTTTGAAAAAGACAATATCCAGGTGTTAAGGTGATATTTGTTAAGAGTTAAAAAGTTGTCTCATTTGAAATATTAAAATTGAACATTAATTTGAGATTTCTATTTATGATCCTGTAATCAGCTTGTAAATAACATAAATTAGGTTTTTTGAACTTTTTTTCTTTTTTGTATATTGTGCTGCAATGAACAGATTTTCACTAAATTGCAGTCAAATAAATTTAGAACATTTCCAATGCAGAAAGAAAAATATATAGGAAATCTCATATGTAAGAGTCATTTCGTATTTATGTAAAATTTTCATAGGCATTATATACCGAGAAATAACATGCACCTCAACTTATAGGGCAATGCAATGAAAAGATGTGATTGATGCACACTGGCTATTTATGACATTGAGATACATTTTCTGCATTCTTTAATGTCAGTAAAATGTTTGACCATGAACAGTAAGTATTGATAAAACTGTCAATATACTAGTATCGATTCACATTTTAAATAGCAGTAAAATAATTGTGCATGCAGAGGTATATTGGAAGGCTAATTTCAAACAAAATATTTTTAGAGATACAATTTTCTTTCTTTACATCCTGGTTTTTCTTCAGAGGCTAGAAATATAAGAAATAAGTGAAATAAATAGCATTAGTGATAAGAAAGATATCTTTTCAAGTGTTGTAGTAATTTAATTGGTATTTTTCACATAATATATATGACAATACTAATCATGCTGTAAGGTTTGCTTACCAATGAAGGTAATATTTTTAAAAACGGATTCTAATTTTACTTACCCTAGATACATTTTGTATAGTTGTTTGTGTTAGATAGTGTTTGAGATAATTGACAGAATTTACCATCCTTGCAAAGAATGTGAAAACCAATTGATTTTGACCTATTGATTGCGGAATTAGTTGTATTTGTACATTATTCAAAAATAAACTGTATTTGTCAATTTACGTTAGAAACTTTTTCAAGACAAATGTATATATTTTCAGTTTTTCTTTGATTTATGTATTTATGAAGTTCTTTTTCCTTTTCTCAAGTTCAAGACATATCAATATGTCTTTTCAAATATAGATTACATTTTGCCTATTTTTTTGCATAAGCTTTCTTACATCCCATTATCTTGAATGGCTCAGAGCTTTTGTTACATAATTATTTTCTCATAGATTAGAAGCTAACATAAACCTTATCTTCTGAATATATTAAAATACAAGAGAAGAGACTCCAGTCAAGATGAAATCGGGGGGGGCTGGATTTAATTTCTCACCTGAAACAAATCCGCAATAGAAAATAGGTGAAACATTAAAATGATAGCATTCGAGGCACTAGACATCAGACAAGGGAAAGGAATACCTGAGAGACAGAAAATAAATGATTAAGTTTGTTAGACAGAATAACAGCTAGAAGAAAGGTGCACAGAATAAAAACCCCACAGATCTATAGAGAGTCCAAATGGAATTTTCAGCATAGTAATGATTAAAACACATGCATATAAGGAAACTTTCTGAATCTAAGGAAAGAAGCATGTGAAAGGTTGTAAGGAAGTTCTCCTAGCCTTCTTATACAAACTGGAATAGTACCTGTTTAAATCAACTAGACTAGAACATATCTAAACTCACAGAGAATTGGCTAGAATGAAGAAGGGCCTTGCCTCAGTAGTGGGGAGTAATTAGTCCTAGCTTAAATGCTGCTCTGGTCTTGCCTAACAAATCAACTTACTTTTTCTTAATTTTGTGAATAACTTTAGTGTATCCTAGAACAAAGCTAATATAAACAATGCTTTATATAATGTAGAAATATTATTAAAATATTCACCTCTTCCCAGCAGTATTTACAATGCTTGCTATACATAGAAGGTTAATATCCAAAGAAACAATAAAATATAATGATAGTTTAAACTCAAAACTTACCCAGAACTGACACAGATGTTAGAATTGGTAGAAAATGACATAAAACAATTATAATGTATTCATACTGTCAAAGGACTAACTACAGAGATGGGAAGTTAATCCCCTAAATGGCCCACATTGAACATCTAGAACTGAAAACTAAAATCCCTGAGTTGAAAAAGACAATATATTAGATGGGATTAGTAGCAGACTAGATATTACAAAAGAGAAAAAAATTATTAACTTGACAACATAACAATACAAACTATCTAAAATGAAATATATAAAAAATCAAACTATAAAACAAAAAACTGAACACAGTATTAGACAACTGAGACATTAAGTAGCCTTAATATGTGTCTAATTTGAGGACCAAAGGAAGAAGAAGACAAAAACATTTGAATAAATAAAGGTCAAAAATAATTTTCAAACATGATGTAAACTATTAAACTCACAGATTGAAAAAAGATTTTAAAAAACCTGAAGACAAAATAAATGAAGAAAATATTACCTCATCGCACCGTATTGCTCCTACTATTCATACTATAATCTAATTGTCCAAAATCAGGGAGAAAGAGAAAATCTTAAGCTAAATCAGAAATAAAATCAGTATGATAGAAGATTTATCAACAGAAGAAACACAAATGAGAAAGCAGTTATTCAAGATTTTTAGAATAATGAAGCAAATAATACTGTCAACCTAGAATTTCATACCTAGCATAAATATCTTTCAAAAATAAAGCAAAATGCTTTCGGATACACAAAAGCTGAAAAAGTTAATCACCCATACACCCACACTATAAGATATAGTAAAGAAAATTTTTCAAGTAGAAGGATAATGGTATCAGATGGTAATATGGATCTGTAAAAAATAAGAAAACACAGTAAAGTTTGAATGTTACATAGAATATGGTAGAATGTTACTTGAGGAAGACTTGAGTAAGTTAAAAGTACTTACAATGAAGCTTAAATCAACCACTAAAATGGTAGTACAATGAGATACAGCTCATAAACTAATGAAGAAAATAAGATAATGAAAAATACCTAATTAATTCAAGAAGGCAGAGAAAATAAAGATAAGAACAGATGAACAGAAAGTAAATAGCAAGTAAATAAAAAAACTAGGAGAAAATATTTGGAAATCAAATATCTGATAAAGGAGTTGTATGTGGAAGACACAAAGAACTTTTAAAAGTCTACTTTAAGAGGAGCACAAAGTTGAACAGACATTTCATCAGCGAAGATAAGCCATTGGCAAATAAGCATCTGAAAAGATGCTCAAGAGCATTAATAATTAAAGAAATGTAATGCTGAGCATGGTAGCTCATGCCTGTAATCCCAACACTTTGGGAGGCTGAGGCAGGTGGATCACCTGAGGTCAGGACTTTGAGACCAGCCTAGCCAACATGGTGAAACGCTATCTATACTAACAATACAAAAATTAGCCGGGCATGGTGGTGGGTGCCTGTAATCCCTGCTACTCAGGAGGCTGAGGCAGAAAAATTGCTTGAACCCAAGAGGTGGAGGTTGCAGTGAGCCGAGATCACACCACTGCACTCCAGCCTGGGTGACAGAGCCAGACTTAGGCTCAAAAAAAAAAAAAAAAAAAAAAGAAGAAATGTAAATGAAAACTGCAACAAGATTCAAGATTCTGTTTACCTCTATTAGAATGACTAAAATTAATAATGACCATACTAAGTGTTGTTAAAGATATGGAAAAACTGTAACTCTGCTAAAATGCTGGTGGATATGTAAAATGTTACACTTGACAAAAAATTTGGCATTTTCTCACAAAGTTAAATATGTATCAGCTATATGATTCAGTCACTTTATTCAGTCACTTTATTCCTGGATTTTACTCAAAATAAATGTATATATCCATACATAGATTTGTGCACAGATGATTGTAGTTATTTGAAATATGCCAAAATAGGAAATAACTCTAAATTGTTCACCGAAATATGAGTAAACAATTTATAACATATTTGACAAGATAATACTATTTAATAACAAGATATACTTAACTATTTGCATATATAACATCAATATATTTTACTGTAGTTATGCTGAGTGAAAGAAACTGCACACAAAAAAATCGATGAATACTTTACAATTCTATTTACTAAAACCCAAGAAAATCAAACTAGTCTGTAGTGACGTAAACCACATCAGGTTTTGTTCAGAATTGAGTGGGATCAGGGAGAAAAGAAACATAGGGATTAATACAGCATTTGAGGAAAACTTTCTGGGTAAAGAAACATTTATCATTATTAGGATGATACATCAGATGTATACATGTATAAAGCTGTATTTGTATACTTTTAATCTACATCAATTATACTTCAATAACTATTTTTATAAAAAGACAACAGCTGTGGTAAGCATATAAAATAATATGAAAATTTAAACTTTAATTTTCCTATGCTTCACATTGAGATTTAAAACAAAGGTGAAAACCTAACCACTTTTTTGAAATGAAGTAAATATTTACTTAAAATCAAAACTGTATCGCCAGAAATGACAAATAGAAAAAGCTGAAAATATCTGAAGCAGCATGTAAATCCCAAAAGTGATAAGACTATTTTGGAATAGGTTTTGTTTTTAGAAAAATTTTAGGTTCACAGCAAAACTGAATAGAAATCAGAGTTCTCATATCCACTGGCTCCCGCATACTCATAGACTCCCCCATAGCCTCAAGAACCTATACCAGAGTCATGCATTTTTACAACTAATGAACCTAAACTGACACATCATCATCATTCAAAGTCCACAGTTTATATCAGGATTAACTCTTACTGCGCATTCTATGGGTATTGACAATGCACATGGCATGTATCTAAGATTATAGTATCATACAAAATATTTTTGCTACCTTAAAATTCCTTCGTGCTCCACTTATTCACGGTTTCCTCCCCCAACCCATGGACAACTATTGATCATTTTACGGTGTCCCCAGTGATGCTTTTGGAGAGTGTCACACAGTTGGAATCACACAGTAAATAGCCTTCTCAGATTGGTTTACTGGACTTACGTGCACTTAAGTTTCCTTCATCCATAAAAATAAATGATCAAGCCATCAAAAGGCATGAAAATTGAACTTAATTTTCTTTGTTATGAATAACGTACTTTCAATTTACTTATAAATTTGACTATATATAAAATACACTTTATATATTCTTACATCTTGTTGAATTTTCTAAATTAGAAGTTTCAGAAGTGACATGCTAAATCTTTATGTATTTACATCCCTATGAGAGGACATAAAGAAAGAGAAATGACAGAAAAATGCAGAGAAGTGAAGCTGGGAACCACCCAGGGAAGATCTCTCTGAGACACACTTCCAGCAAAAGAAAATACAAAGGTTTGAAAAAAATGGAAGGAAATGTAGAATGACAGTTCTCTCTACCTCAATAATGGAATTCCTGAATGACTCTGACTTCAGTAACAGGAGCTGCACTTTTCACATTTGATGGGAGGCTTTAACTCAAATATCCCCAAAATGATTTAAAAATGCAAGTTAATTTCTATGCACACTTTATTTATCTTAAAAAGCCAGAAGCAGGAGAGGTAAAAATTACTTGGAAAAAAAAAAAAAACTTAGGAAATGTATATTAAAAACAGTAAGGTTTCTTAACAGTTTTCCCCAGGAAATAATCTATGCATATTATTCAAACTTTTCTCTTGTATGTGTTTATGTGTTTACTTGCTTTATGTTGTTCTAAGCCCATAAAACCAAGGCTTATTTGTTTAAACAGTTCTAGCACATTATCTAGCACAAGTCCTGATGATTTTAGGTGGTCCACAAATGCCTGTTAAATGATTCAATGGTGATACATTAACTGTCTTCTTCCAATTTTATTTTTCTCATTTTTGAGAAATTTTTTCGCTTTTATGAAAAGAGAAGATAACTTATGATATAGAAAACAAAACCAAAAACTTCTCCCAGGATATCATTAGTTAAGGTGATTAACTGCAAGAAATTAAAACACTGAGTAACCTATATTCTTTATATATAAAATAAAGGAATAAAGTTGCACTTGGAGAAAAATAGTAAATCTATGATTCTTTTTTTCTTTCATTTTAGTGATCATGAAAATATTAGATATAAAATATGAAGGTCCTTTACTGATAATCTTTAAGTGTGATTAAATTTGGAGATAAGTGATTCAATCTATCAAAGTTCATGTAATTTTCATTCTCTCTCCTCTCCAATGCTCAGTAGAAAGCCATGAGCAAGGTAAAAGAATCATTAAGCACCTATGCTTCCTCGCTTTTCTTACAGATTGTGTAAGCGTGAAAGCTTTGCTTTGGTTCTTTTAGAGAAAAACACTATCCAGCAATTATAGGTGTGTAAGTAGAAGGTAGTACCAATTTGTAAAATAAATTCTTTTGACAAGTTAAAATATTCCACAAAGAATTACACAAAAATTGTGAGATAATATGTTAGTAAAGTGGCACTTTATATTTCTTGAGTATGACAGTTTTTACAGATGCAATTGTTTTTTATTGATATATTTTGTCCATTCTTCTATATCCTTCGTAGTCCACTATTAAAACATGTGGGTAATTGTTATACACACATAAACATTAGTATGCAGTATCATTCAGTAGAATTCAATCAGTTACATAGACAAAAAATCTTGTATTTATGTGCTTACAGAGTGACGATTCATGTGGATTTTTAAAGACTTCTTCTCTCCCACAGCCATCAATCAAAGTGACAGCATTTCTTAGATTAACTTTGGATTCTCCAGCACAAATTAATTAATCTGTCCACTACTTCCTATCTCAGTGTTGCAATCAGCCAACAAATAAAGGCAATCAAGATTTCAATTCCTTGCTGATTAGCCAATAAACTGTAACAGTGGACTTGTGGCAGGACTTCTGGGACTCTCATAGAAGCTTATTTATAGATGGAGCAATGCTGTGATCAGTCTCTTAATCACAAATAAGAACATCATTGTGTTTTCTTCCCACTTACCTTCAGCCAGTGAAAGGATCTTTTCAGACAGAAACAAAATTGGTAAAATAACCAGTTGCAAGTATACTCACTTTGAGATTATATTGACAACATTTTGGTAATGTTGCTGCCTTCGAAGCATCAATTTGTGTAAATGCCATGGAATTTTAGAATTAAAAAGTTACTGTATTCAAATAATGTATGCATGACAGAGCTGTCACTATTTCCTCATTGTCAAGAATCCTTATGAAAAGCACTCTCTACAACCAAAGAACATTACTTACTGCTTCCCATAGGTTTTACAGTATATATTAAAATTAATCTAGGAGATGTGTTGTCTCCTATAATTCTTCTGAATAAACCCAACTAGAAGAAAGAATGTGGACTGAGTATCAGAAACCTAAGGGTTGTCCAGACTTTGCTAGTATCAAGTTGTATGCCCTTGAGAATCACTTATTTTGTACATGCTTTGGTTTTCTCATAGGTGAAATAAAGAATACACCATGGAATATTATGCAGCCATCAAAAATGATGAATTCGTGTCCTTCGTAGGGACATGGATGAACCTGGAAATCATCATTCTCAGCAAACTGACACAAGAACACAAAATCAAACACCTCATGTTCTCACTCATAGGTGGGTGATGAACAATAAGAACACATGGACATAGGGAGGGGAGCACTACACACTGGGGTCTGTTGTGGGGGAAATAGGGGAGGGACAATGGGAGGTGGGGAGTTGGGGAGAGGTAGCATGGGAAGAAATGCCAGATATAGGTGAAGGGGAGGAAAGCAGCAAATCAC